>VDFB02022511.1:79546-124380 GCA_007258455.2 Sequoia sempervirens | reverse complement strand
AACAACCTATACTATGTTGACATCAATGGCTACATTAATGACAACACCACCATATGCTTTAATACCTACAACACATCATACACATATAGGTAGATCACTTGAGCACACAACCAGTTAAGCTATTAGGAATTCCAAAGCCTTTTGCATGATCTGCACTTTTGACATCAATGACAGCTATATGCACTTTTGCATTGAATCAACACACTTCTCCTCTGATCCCCTTTTGAAATAAATGACAACATATTCAAACATGAGAATCAAATATATCCATTTGAAGATGGTTTAGGAGGGAAACAACCATTCAAAGGTTAGCTAAAGGGTGCAAGGGCGTTACGTTTCATCGCCAACAAAAAATGTAATGCCTCTACAGATTCTGGATGCAGGAATCCTGTCAAGATGACAGTGCGCAACACAAAAATCCACATTCCACATGTGCGTTCCCAAGAGAAACTCCCCCACCAACACTAAAAATAGGCACCAAGTGGATGTAGTATAGACAGATTATGTGGAATTGTATTGTCGGGTCTAATTTTTCTAAGGTGAAGGATGTAAAAGGGGAACTTTCAAGGGGGTGAAAATTCACTCCTATACATTTTTCCCCCACTTTAGCAAACATGAGTGCCGATGAGTGTTCGATAAAGAAGGTTGAAAGAGTTTCAAGAAAATATACCTGAACCATCGAGGAAGTAGACCACAATCTAACATGCTTGAAAGTGGAGGGTAGGAAAATGGCTCCACAAGTACTCTCTCCTGAAGAGGATTGAAAAAAGTGCACTGGAGGCCCGCAAACCAATGGTGAATAGATCCCACAGGATGATAGCACTTCATAGGTCCTTTAATTGTAAAGAAGGCACCCCCCAAGTGCTTGGTCTTGAAGGAAGCTCAATGTAAGGGACTTCGTAGAGTCGGATTGGAAAGAAACTCCATAGGCGCACCTGCAAAGCAACATGTTAGATATAAAAAAGAAGCCATGTAGGAAAAAAATCAGATAGTCATGCAAATAGTCAACAATTGAAGGAAGAGCTTTCAAAGGGGTCCCTCAAGTACCCTTCAAAAGAAAAGGGGTCCACTCAAGGGACACTCTATTTGAAAGTACAACAGTATTTTTCATGAATCAATTCAACATCAAGGAATCCTTTTGAAAGACTTCACTTCATCAAGGAATTCAAAAGGAAGAAATCATCTTAGCAAGGGGAAAATCAAGACCTCTCCCACAAGAAAAGGTGCTCCCTCCTCAAAGGAAATTTTTTCAAATTATTTCTTTATGAACCCATGATGAAGGAAAAGTATTTCGCTAGGGGTCCTTGTTTAGGAATGCAATTTTTAAAAAATATTTTGAAAATTTAAAGATAAATATTTTCAAGAAAAGATTCGTTGGCCATCGAATGTAGTTTTTGAAAATCAAAGCAACATGAGAGCCCCCCTTAAGATGGTGTGTGTTGAACACAAAGGCACATGACATCCTAATGAGAGAAAAGAAAGAATGAAAAGTGATGGTGTGGCCTTGAGAACATAACAAGATGTAATAGTGGTAATGTTGTCGCACACACAGGGGACAACACAAGCAAAGAAGAGAGAAAGATGCAAAGGAAAGACAATAACATAGTGAATAAGAGAGGGGGATTTGATATTTCAGGTTCAAAGATACTCATAAATGTAGATAAATAGATATAATATATATAAATGAACTATCATCAACCCCCTACTATATCAGACCATGTGAAGAAGGCACATGAAGATAAAATGAAAATAAAAAATTGGGTCAACATGGAAGGGAGACCTAAATTCCCCCAACACTTTGCATCATTCCTAATTGTCAAAAATAAATACACGACAAAGAGAAGAATGGTGTGAAAAATAGAGGAATTTTTATGACATAAAAACACTTTTGTATCTAAGCACCTATGAGGGCGATAGGGGTCATCTAGTAACACATAACACAAGCACGTGGGAACACAACACATACACACACAATCTAATCTACATATATATGTTCTCCCAATCTAGATCACTGTAAGGGGAGGGAAGATGATCCTACAAGGGCAAAATATCAGGGGGGTACCCTCTGACCCTCCTACAACAAGAGCCAAGGAAGAAGGCCCCTCGAGGTCTTCTCAACTCTGTTCCTATGAGGTGAATGTCAATGATCTCATGAAAATCATTGATAGGGCGAGGAGCTCATCCAGATAGTTGAACATGCACTTTATAGGAGTTTCATGCATCAACTAAGTAGGAAATGAAGGCAACGCCTGAGATCCACTGCTAAGCTCATCGAATGATTTAGGAGTAGTGAAAAACTTTGGGGATGTCAGGGCTTCCTCTGTCACTAAGATGACACAAGCCAATGTAGAACCACCCTCCAAAGAGGGAAAACCCTTCTTCTGACCCCCATTTCTAGTAGGGTTGTCCTCCATCTTCTGCTTCATTGGAGGATGTGAAATTCCCACAAATGAAGCAGAGGGCATGAAGGAAGAGGAGAAAAATGCGAGCGAATCCAATGAGGTATTCGACATGTCCACAGGTTTTGAAAATGGTGGGATGTTTGGAGGGGCATCAAAAGGGGAGGCTCAACAAAAGGAGCATTGAATACCTAAACCTTCTTCAGGTGAGGATCATAAATGCTTGTAGGGGGAGCTAGAAGAAAGACTAAGGCTGAGGGAACTGAAGCAGAGAGGAAGGAAGAGGAGGACACAATAGAAGATGCCAAGGTAGAAGTTGTTGGCTCCTCTTTCTTCTTCGGTAAGGTGGCTTGCTCAGTGACCAGAGCCTTCCTCTAATGTTTGTACTCATGCGCAAGGAAGTTTCTACAACTCCAAGAGCTAGAGGTTGTAGCTTGAGAATGGAGGGAAGACTCTTGTTCAACCATCAGAGTATCCATCACAACCATTTTTGGTGGAGGGAGGGACTCTTGGACAAGAGAAAGAGGAAGAGATGGAGAGGATTATGGAACAACAACAAGAGAAATATCAAGCACCTTAGCGACAAGCCTCTTCCCATTCACTACCTTATAGGTAGGAGCAAAAGGAGTTGTATAAGCGTAAAATTGCACCCTTGTGATTTCACTTATATTCTTGCATCCGCTTTAGTGTCCACTCCCTTAGCATCTTGAGTAGGATTGTTTTAACCCTTGCACTAGCCTTTTCCCTCTCAAGATGCTCCAGCACCCCTTTTCAATAGCCACCCTCACGTGTTATCTTTTCATTGAACTTTGCACTTTTCCCATTTGCGTTGTCTCATAGCGTGATGTGTCCAGACACTAGCGTGTTGCGTGGACTTCTGCGTGCCGTACTACCATCCTATGATGTGTCAATGCTCAGACGACTGTTTTTGAGCTAAGTTTGTTGATGGAAATGGCTCAGGATTCCCCGTAACCGCCTAGGAAGCTTCTTCTCCCTCTTTAAAAGTCCTCTTTTCACTTCATTTGGGGACTTCTTCCACTTCTAGTTTCTCTCTATCCTTCTACACTTTAGATTTTGTTTGTACAACTTCATAATAGCTTGTTGTAGCAGCTCCAAGCTCTCTCAAGATCTCTTTATAACACCCTTTGCAACTTCATCTCCTTCATTTCATGCTTGTGAGCATCTTGGGATTCCTTATCCCCTACTATTTGCATACTTGGTGATACAGGTTCTCCTCCTCGAGCGGGGTTTGCTTTTATCACACACTTATTTGGTGGTGTGGTTTCTACTCCTGAGCAGGTTTTGCTTTCACCACACACTTTGTTCATCACACTCTTTCTCTCTATCTTTTGGCTGTCCGTGGAGGTGGGAACACCAAAATGAGGGTTTGACTGAGGCAAACCCCTATACAACCCCAACATTCTCTCTAGATATCACACTTGCAGGTTTTGAAGACATTCTTTTGGTGGAGGCTTCATCACTCATGTGGTTGTAAGTATTTATTTCCTTTCTACTCCTTATCTTTAATCATTTATTCTTTACTTTATCTCATTTCTATCACTTTCTATTATTTTATCGCATTCTATAATTTCTTGATAATCGAAGTAGAAGTAGCCACTTAAGTGTTTTCTATGAGAAACTCATTCTCTGGTCCATACGAGATGCCAATGTGCCTCTAAGACGTCGGCGTACTATGCTGTAGTCTGTATCTTGCGTTGATGTCCTTTGGCCGAGAGCTTGTTAGTTTGTCCAAAAAATCTTTGTGACCTGGTCTTCCAAATTCTATAACTCTTGCCTTTATTCCTAAGGTAGATTAGGTTAGTTCACCTAGTGAGGCTCTCCGAATGAAGAGAAATCGTGTGTAGTGAATCCCCCTCTTCTATAGAAGCCACGAAGGCTGAGACATAAAGGATGCTCGACAGGGACCCTTCCCCTTACCATAAAAAATGGGTCGAGGCACCGTAGGTAAGATAGGAAGTTCAAACACTGGACACTTGGGCTTTCTCCAAGAGGGCACCATCAAACTCTCCAACAAGTGCATAGGAGTGGGAATCGATGGTGCCATAGCAGGTCGAGAGGAAGTGGTAGGCGGGACAATGAAAGAGGAAGAACCCTAGGAAGAATTCTCTTCCCTTCTTCGAGTGGCCAGGGTAGCCTCACGTTCCACCTTTATGCAAGCTCTATGTGAAATGGCATAAGGAGGAGGGTATCTCACCTTTGGAATTATGCCCCCACTTGTATTTCACATAAGTTCAATACAACAGGTCCATCCTAGGAGGGAGTGGACCAATAGGGGTAGGCCAAAAGTGATCCAGCTGAGTAGCCCCCACATGCAATCATTGGTTTGTAACCAATGTCATGGAATACATGCATGAAACCCTCATGGGAAAACTTCAAGCACTTATGGAATATCGAGGGAATTGCATTCATGGCAACTAGCAAGTGAATGCCTAGTTTCACCCTAAACAACTCAGACCTTGGGATGATATCAAAGAGTGCATTCACAGTTCTAGGCCCAACTAGGATTGAAAAGGTGATACAACTAATGGGAGGAACAAAAATCCCATCATGTGTATGTATAGTGCTTCTAAACTCATCATATCCATCTTTATGTAAAAATTTAATCAACATGATTTCCTCTATAATAACATTCACCCAACATGTAGGGTCAATGAGGAGACCAGTTACGGTATTCCTATTAATATGTGTGGGGATATAGAAATAGGATGGTTCTCGATTAGAGTTCATCGACAAATCCTACGAGGAAAATATTATAGGGGGAGATCTGCTCGTAAGTTGCACAAATGGGATGGGTAAATGTAAGAAGGAAGCTATCTTTACATACACTAGACAAAACTTTCATAGGAGGTCGTAAGGGTTTCACAATTAGAGGGTGACCCACTCCAGGTTTCATTTTGTAATGCTTAGGAAACCTCCTAGCTATGCCACTAGGGGTTGTAGGTTGGGTTGCAAGGCTAGGCACCTAACAAGACTCACACCCACAACACTCCTAGGATATGAGGGAAGGGTCTTTTAGCACTACCAAACAAAACCAAAATGTAGAGGAGGGGGACCGACCACTCAACAACTCTAGGTAATAGAGAGACAAGAGTTAAAGGCTGCCATTATCTACCTCAACCACACAAATGTTTAGGGAATTGGAGGATAGAGAATGAAGAGCACTCTCAGTGCTTTTGTCACTCTACTAACTCGAGAGTTTTAAGGGGCTAAAAAAATAGGTTTCTAGAGTCTTAGTTGTAACTTTTTCAACTCTCTGCCAAAGGATAACAACATGGTATAGGGATGACAACACGACACATTGATGTCTCACAGGTGCAATGTTGTCCGTACAAATAGAAAGTGAGAAGGTACAAACAAAGACCCCTAGAAGCCTACTGACAGTCTAGCTATTGAGGTTTAAAGTGATGACTAAAACAATAAATGATAGAATAATTGAAATAATGAGAGAGACGATATAAGAATGATAAGAATAAAGATCATGAAAATTCAACTCACAAAAATTCCAATTCTCCCACAAGCTCCAGACGAATCAGTACTCACACACAACTAGATGACGAAAAATGTTGGGGCTGTTTTGGGGCTTGCTACAGTCAAACCCCCATTTTGGTGTTTCCACCTCTACGAACATCTAAATAGATAGAAAAGTAGAAATGCAATAAAGAAAGTACTTGAAATGGAGAATACTGAATACTACAAGAAACACTATGCTACTCAAACCCAACAACAATGTGATAGTAGAAGAACAAAACCACCCTTAACTAGAGGCACTCAAGGCCAATGAGAGAGGAAAGAAAGCTTACAACCATGGTAAAGTTGGTGCGGGTGTAGTGACGCAAAAGGAATTCTCGCAAGACACCATGTCGTAGTTTCTATGGTAGATGTACAAAATGTTGTGATGTTGGGATGATGCCAATAGTGCAGCAAGTAGCCAAAATATGTGTGAGAATGTGAGAATTTCCTTTAAGAATGTCCAAAAAGTGTAGAGAGTGTGAATTAGAATCAAAGATAGCCATTTGAAGATGGTTTAGGAGGGGAAGAGCCATTCAAAGGTCAGTTGAAGGGCACAGGGGGGTTACATTTCATCATCAATGGAGAACGTAATGCCTCTTCAAATTCCATAGGTAGGAATCCTATTAGGAGAGTAGTGCACCTCGTAGACATCTACGCACTATGCGCACGTCCCTGATAGAAATTCCCCCATCGACACTAAAAATAGGTGCCAAGTGGATGGAGTACGAACGGATGATGTGGAATTGCATTTTTGGGTTTTATTTTTCTAAGGCGAAGAATGTAAAAGGGGAAATTGCAAGGGGGGTGCAAATTCACTCCTATACAATGATATTTGAATTTTGGGAAAGATTAAGATATGTATAAATAAGAGGTCATTTCATTATGTTTCACCTAGAAGAAGATTTCAAGAAAGCTAAGGATATTCAAGTGAGTATTGATAGAGAAATTCAAGAGCATTTTCAAGGCATTCAAGGGTAAAATTATTGAAGATTATTGTAGAAATCAAGATTCCTATCATCATGTCAAAAATGTATTGCATCATTCATGTTGTTTGAGCTAATATGGTGATGTAGAGTTCAAGATCTATTCAAGTATTCAAGGAAATTATCTCAAATCAAGTTTCATGATCAAGATCCACATCCATTGAAGCCAACTCCTGCTAGTTACAGATCTACAATCCAAGGTTTTATCAAAGGTTTGGTGAGTTGTTACATAGAGTTGTTCATTCATCATTCCTTCTTTCATGTTTCATTTCATTTCAAGGTTTAATTACCAAAATGAGGTTTGATCAAGGAAAACTCCATTCACCTAACAAACAACATTTTTCTCTCTTGGATACATATGATTGTAGGTTTTAGGTGAAAGATCCTTTGAAGAGAAAAATTGAAGAAAGTTGCAAAGTTGTCAAAGTTGCAAGAAAAATTGTCATATCACGTAACTCTTCTATAAGATTTATTTCTGACTGTTCCACAGTGAAAATCAGGAATTTGGGAGTACAGATACAACAAAATAAAACCTAGAAATAGATTTCAGAGAACCCTAGCCAGGACCCATTCACCATAGGGTGAATAATTCCTTAGTGAGCTTCAAAAGGTGACTTTTGGTGAAAGGCACACATCATTTTCCCCTTTCTAGATCAGCCTTTTGATTATTGTTTCTGTCATATTTGATTACAGTCCCTCATTTTCATTTTATAGCTTGCATTTTGGAGTTTGTTTGATGGTTTTAATCTTTCTCCCCAATGTGCAATTTAGCTCGTACCCCCGTCCTTGTATAGAGAGGAATTTTTTTGATTCATTCCTTCATTTGACTCACCTTTTGGTTGTTAGTCATCTCATAGCCTGGATCTCATTTCCTTGAATCAAATTAGAGAAATATGGTCTTTATTATTAAATCATTATAGTGAACCCCCCATTTACCCATTTATTCCATTCCCCTATTTCCTTTCATTTCAAACATATTATTAATAATTTCATATTTTAATTGTGTCATAATGATAAGTTTTAAATGTACTCAATGATTCATCACTCAACTCAATGCTTAATAATATATTAACAATAGTAGCATATACAATAATGGACATTAGTAATCGTTTAATGTTTATTTAGTAGTAGAAACCAAAGTTTGTCTTCAATTGAGCAAAAAACTAATATAGATAATTGAAAAAATTAATGAATTTGAGTTTTGTATTGATTTGAACAAATGAAGGAATACATAGAGGTAATGTAAAATATTTTTTAAAGACAACTTTGGACAGAGTTGAGTTGGAAACTCATATTATCAAATCAGTCTATCAACTTTTGTAGCATGCTCTGTTGCTCATTTGATGGAAGTTCCATTTGTTGTAATTGATAGTGTCTGACTCGAATTTTTTTTTTAAATTCATGATTGAAATTGGAACTTGACTTGAATTATTCAATCAAAGTTTCATTCAAGGTTATCAGTGGCTTGATAGAATCTAAATAGTTCACATCATTTGGGTTTTGAGAAAATTGGTCCAAATCAACATTCCTTATATCCTCCATCTTCTTTCTGAAATCATCATTTCAAATGAGTCACTCGGTTGTGTCAAAAGCCTTTGGAAAACCAAGTTCTATCAATTTCCTTACCTTTTTATCAAACTTCTTCATATTTTTTGTAGCTTGATCTAGAAATTCCTCTGTTTCATGTATTCTCAAACACTTTGGAATTATAGATGACACCTTCATTAAGGCATCAATCTGGTCATTAATTCCTTTTGATTTCAATTCATTGTCACTAGCTTTGTAGACTATTTGCAAAATTTTATTTGTAATTTTCTCTCTTGAAATTATATTTTTGTTGTCCATTACATATTTATTAAGTTCCCTATTATGTACTATTAGATCATCAATCAATTGAAAAAATTCACACAAATGATAAATCCTCTGCATTATTCCTCCTAGATCTTTTGTTTCATATGCCTCATTGTTTCTCTACAAAATGTAGTTAACTTATTTTGACAAGAGTTTATTTCATTTTTTGTTTCCCTTAGCTCTACTACCAATCTTTCATTATTTTTTCTTTCTTCCTCCAATTTTTGTTCCCAATGTTTTTCTTTTGCTAGGTTTTGTTTTACTTTTCTGAAGTGGATTTTTCATTTTCATATTTCTTTTTTCTCTCTTATAACCTTTTATTTAGTTCATTCAATTCCACCTTTATTTGTTTATCCTCTTTTCTTTTAGATGTAGAGGCAATTTTTTTAATTATTTTTTTGATGAGGGCACAACCCGAGACACATAAAATAACCCACAAACAAGAGAATAATTTTATTATTCAGAAAATGGAGATTCTTACATGCAAAGGATCTCAAATCCCCAAGTTCTACAACACATGCAAGTTACAAAAAGCTACAGAATGCGATCTTGTCCCCAAAAAGCTACCCAAAAATTAGAAACCCGCCCATAAATAGGGATCCTCTTTAGTTTGGAGCCAAAACAACATTCAAATTTGAGTTTAGGTGGTTTGGCGCAAAAAATTACAACTTGAAGTTCAAATTTCAAAAGAACATTTGCAATTGTATCTTCTAGAAAGTGCGCCAACTTCCCGGGGCCATAAATTTTGATCTGGGACTCTGATTCGCAAACTGTTTGAACCGTTGGAAAGGTCTCGAAGTCAATAACGCGCTTGAAATCTGCTATGCCAATTTCAAAAAGTTTCAGGGTTGTTCTAGGAACTCTAAGTGCCTCAAATCTAACTCAGAAGATTTTCAGGTGCAAAATAGGGAAACTCAAACTGCAATATCTTTCAACCCAGGAATAGAAAATAAAAACCGTAAATTGGGAATTTCATTATGACAAAAAGGGTATCCAAAAATGTAAAAAAATCTAAAAATTGAGAAACTTGAAATTTAACTATTTTTGGGTGATGGAGTGCCCTTACACCACTATATGTACATCAGACACCCGAGGTAATTTGAAGTGACCCGTCCGCGTCCGGATAGTTGAGAAAACCCAACCCGGTCAACGCTACGCCAAATAGCCGGATGAATCTTCCACGGGCTTTCCTCTCCATTTTCACTAGATATTCTTCATCTTGCTGTTTTACGGTACTCCTTCCCAGCACAGCTATCAAGATTGCTTCAATCTCCTCCCTTTACGAGTAGGTGTTGGAATGCCATCGCGCCTATTCTTTGGTGCTTCCTCAGGTTCCACCTTCATGATACTCTATCAAATTTGAAATGTTGAACATAGGGGAAATGTTGATTCCATCAGACAACTCTACCTCATATGCATTCCCTGAATCATGCTTCTTCAAAATATTACAGGGACCAAATTTCTTCATCTTCAATTTGTTATAGGTTCCCACGGGAAACCTTTTTTTCCTCAAGTGGACCATTACTTCATCACCAGTCTGAAACTACTTATTCCTCCTTTTTTGATCTGCCTTAGCCTTATATTGCATATTTATCTTATTAATGTGTTCTTGTACCTTCATGCCTTATTCTTGATGTGCTCACCACAAAGAAATCTTAGGCTTCAACACTTATTTTTCTGGGGCTACCTCCATACACAATCTAGAGCGGTGATCTACAGTGCTTACTGTTGGCAATTGTTGTAAAATGCTGGGGTAAGATCAAGTCCCATCCCTTGGGTTTATCTCCTACCAAACATCTCATTGGGTTACCCGGACTCACATTAACAACCTCACATCTTCCCAATACATTTTGTGGATGGTGTCAGTGAACTTCAACTACGTGTGACTTCGCCACAAGGTCCTCCCAAAATTTGCCCCCTGAGAATTTGGTGTCACAATCTAAAACAATACTCTTTGGCATACCATGTAGCCTCACCACCTCTTTGAAGAACAAGTCAGCAATGTGGACTGCATCATGGGTCTTCTGACATGGAATGGAATGTGCCATCTTCAAAAACCTATCAACCACCACAAAGACTGAATCATTCCCTCGTTGTGTCCTTAGCAAACCAAGAACAAAGTCCATACTTATATCCTCCCATGGCCTCTACAGTGCAGTGGGGAGCTGTCTCTGAAAGCCTCTATTTTGGCTCACTCCTTTAGCCATCTAACATACCCTACAACTTTGTACAAAATTCTTCACATCCTGTGACAACTGAGGCCAATAATAATGCTCACCGATAATGGCAATGGTCTTATCAGACCAAATGTCACGCCATTCCTCCCACTATGCTTCTCCTTTGTCGGGGTTCTCCCCTCATGGAACTCCCTCGGGGATACACAATTGACTTCCCTTAAATAACATGCCATCCCTAGATTATGAAATCCACGACCACCTTGTCTGTCCCTTTATGCTTGAGGATCCTTGCAAAACTTTCAAACCTCTGCGCAAAATCGGGATCATACGCATGCAGTGTCTTGGGATCAGTGAACCCAACCACTTCAATCTGCATCTTTGTCATCAATGTATGCCTCCTGCCAGGCATCTACAACCCTATTTGACTTCCCACTCTATGTTTCAAAACAAGGTATAACTCTTGCAAAATCTACCCATTTCATATGCCTCGATTTAATTTTCTGACTATTTAGATGCGCAAGGCGATGTCGATTATAGAACAAATTCCTTTGGCAACAAATAATGTCTCCATTTCTTTAATGCTTGAACTATTGCATAAAATTCCTGATCATATACAAAATACTTTTTCTTGGCATCATTTAACTTTTCACTGAAATAGGCAATGGGCTTACCTTCTTGGCTCAACACTACTCCAATGGCACAACCACTGGCATCACAATCCACCTGAAACACCTTGTTAAAATCTGGGAGGGCTAGAACAGGTTGCTCTGTTACCTTCTACTTCAATAGTTCAAAACTCTTTGCTGCTCCAGTGCTACACTTGAATTCTTTTCTATCCCCTCTCATTGTTTTGGTCGGGGTCCACAAATGCCTAGAAGTTTCTAATGGAAATTTCTATAAAAACTAGCCAAACCATGGAAAGATCTCACCTCAGTAGCAGTTCTTGGGGTAGGCCATTCTAGAATAGCATTCACCTTCTCTGGGTCCATCTTGAGACCTTCTGCTGAGACAACAAACCCCAAGTACACTAACTCCCTCTTCACAAAACTGCAGTTCTTCAGATTAATCAACAGTTTCTCTTCTCTTAACTTCTCAAAGGCTCTCAGAATATGCATGAAATGCTCGTAATGTCTTCTTGAAAATCAAACATCATCTAAATACACGTAGCAAACTTCCGAAATTCTTTTTTAGTACCTTGTTCATGTAGGCATACAGATGTACTCGGTGCGATAGTTAGCCAAAGGCGGCCAACCATTCGTGACCTCTTTGGTCTTGAAGGCAGGTCTTCCATTTATCTCCCTCTCAAATTTGGATGCTGGTGATATCCTCTTGAATCAATCTTTGAAGTCTTGAGCTCCACTCAAGCAGTCCATCGGTCATCCATCCTTGGCGGAAATTTATACTTGATTGTTATCTTGTTTATGGCTCGGGGAATCGCCTGCATCCTCCACTCCCCATCTTCTTTGGTGCTAGTGCTACAGTGCACATGGACTCAAACTCTCCCGTATCAAACCCTTTCTCAACAGCTCTTGAACTTGTCTATTCAACTCCTCATTTTTTGTTGAATTCATTCTATGAGCTACCTTATTTGGCAAACTGGCTCCAGGAATCAAGTCAATCTAATGACTGATCTTCCTTATTGGTGGTAAACCCTCGAGTACATTATCAGAAACAATATCCTGAAACTCATCCAACATCCCAGAAACTTCTTTCGGAACCTTCTCACTATCCTCCTTACTCACTCTAGGAATCAATGCATAACACACATGCTCATGCTTCATACCTTCTAATTTTTTCTTCCATCCACATAACAAATTCTAGCACTCTTACCTTTTCTTAGATTACTCAGCGCCGGGGTTTTAACTTGTGACGAACCCCATTCTTTATCAAGGAATAAGTGTTTGCATGGCCATCATGTATAGCTCGCCTATCGAACTACCACGACCTCCCCAACAACATGTGACATGCATCCATGGGGATGATATCAGAGAGTACCTCATCAAGGTAGCTCTTGATCTTGAACTTTACTAGGCATTTCTCATTCGGCCAAAACTTTTGTGGTCTTTTACGCAGCGGGCAATGGAAATGGGATGCGGTGCCTTTCCCTCTTTGCTTCAACTTTGGCGGCCATCTCCTCGACACGGATTATGATTGCTCAACCATCAATGGCGGCATCACAACATTTTCCTTCACGCGCACCTTGTGTGAAACAAATTCTTCCTATGTTCTGGTTCCTTTTTCTTTCGGTCCACCGGGGCTCTCCTAATCACTAGGGCTTCTCCCCTTTCAACATCTCATCTAAATGTTGATTGGGCCTCCTCAATGCGCGTAGTACACAGCCCTTCCGACCTTACGGCCTTTTATGCGCCCTTCCTTGGTGTTGTGGACATTCATAGGCTTGATGCACTTCTTCACCACACTGGAAACACGTTCCTCTGAAACCACCTCTTCCAGATCCTTGTCCATATCTCCCTAGTCCTCTACCTCTTTGATCACCACTGTTTTGATCACGAGGGTGGTAGAAGTTTTCATTACTTTGGCTTCGGCTGGTACCCACAACTTCACTTTTCTTTTCATCATCATTTCGGCTTCATGAAGGATGCTACTTTGCCCCTTAGCTTTGACCTCATAGGTCCTTGTTGCTTTCCAGCATCAAATCTTTTTTGTTGTGTCTCTTCCCACCTTCAAAACAAGCCATTACACATCCTCCAATGGTGGTCATTTTTACTAGGCTTAACTCCTCTTGAATGTTAGGTCATAACCCATTAAGATGCTCGGGCTACCTTCTCCTTATTGGCCTCTTGTGTGACCCTCTGTTATGATGATTATCTTGTGAAAATCTTGATTATATTCTTTCAAAGATCTGCTTCCTTGCTTCAACCCTTGCAATTTCTTCAACAGATCTAACTCCTAGTCCACTGGTATGAGCTGCTTCTTCAGTTTCTCTACCATGCAATCCCATTTGGTGATATCTCATTTTCCTCTTCGATTTCTTTCCAACTGGACCTCTTTCTACCAAATACTGGCATGGCCCTTCAGCTTCATTTTCGCAAACTTAACCTAATTTGGGTCCTCTATCTCCTCATACTCAATATTCTTCTAGCTCGTTGATCCAGTCGATCAACTCTTCGAGGATTGACTTTTAGAATAGCGGGGACTTACTTTGGGTCTTTTTCGATCTTTGAAATGGCCCTTATTAGCCGCATTTGGTCTTGATCAATTGCTTCTTCTTCCTCTTCTACATCTGAACCTTCTTCCTCTCCTTCATCCCCACTTTCCTCCCTCGGGTTTAACCCTCTTCTCAACTGCTCTTGTAACGCCTCAATCTTTCCTGCGGAGGGGCTGCCGATTGCATCTCTTCCGCAGCTTTCTGCCACCTCAACCACCTCTAGCACCACCATGCCTACCAGGCATCACTCTTGGAGGCATCTTTCTTGACCTCAACCCACAATCATGGTCCTGGTGCGAACTACCTCACAATCAACGATCTGTCCACATGCTCAAGAAAACCTCACTCTATACCACTTGATGAGGGGCCGCAGGAGACACAAATAAACCACAAACAAGAGAATAATTTTATTATTTAGAAAATGGAGCTTATTACATGTAGAGGATCTCAAATCCCCAAGTTCTACAACACATGCAAGTTACAGAAAGCTACAAAATAACCCTTTCGCAATATGTGAGCTTGTCCCCAAAAAGCTACCCAAAAATTTGAAACCCGCCCATAAATAGGGCTCCTCTTTAGTTTGGAGCCAAAACAACATTCAAATTTGAGTTTAGGCGGTTTGGCGCTAAAAATTACAACTTGAAGTTCAAATTTCAAAAGAACATTTGCAATTGTATCTTCTAGAAAGTGTGCCAACTTCCCGGGGCCATAACTTTTGATTTGGGACTCTGATTTGAGAACCGTTTGAACCGTTGGAAAGGTCTCGAAGTCAATAACGCGCTCAAAATCCACTACACCGATTTTGGAAAATTTTGGGATCATTCAGGGAACTCTAAGTGCCTCAAATCTAACTCAAAAGATTTTTAGGTGCAAAACTGGGAAACTCAAACTGCAATATCTTTCAACCCAGGAATAGAAAATAAAAACCGTAAATTAGGAATTTCATTATGACGAAAAGGGTATCCAATAATGTAAAAACATCTAAAAACTGAGAAACTTGAAATTTAACTATTTTTGGGTGATGCAAGATTGCCCTTACACCACTGGATGCTCCTGCATCATTTTTCTAATTCATTGCTCATATTATCTATTTCTTTTCTCTTTGCTTTCTCATTTTCTATGTCTTCTTGTAACTTTTCTATTTGAATATGTAACCTTTTTTTCTAGTCTCTCTTGATTTAGCAATGATGTGTACACCAATTCATTATTCTTCTTTGATATATTAATTTTTTCAAAGTTTTTGTATCCAAAAAAATCCAATTGGAAACTGCTCACTTGAAATTCAGAGTGATCCATCTAATTCTTTCTTTTATTTTAAACTATGGGAACAACAAACATTTACTCCATGATTTCTTTATTTGGTTCAAATGTGGGTAATACCCTAGTTTTTGCAGGCTCTCAAGTTACAGTAGACGTATCTTTATCAATTGCTTCCTTTTTTTTATACATTTCTAACTTCTTTTTAAACTCATCATGATAATCAAACTTGAGGACACAGAAATACTGGAATGCTTGAATGGTGAAGGAGTACTTGTAGTGATGTGAACATCTCCAATTATTTGAGACCAAGCCCGAGGCTGAGGATTAGCCATTGTTGTTGCAATCACACTAACTAGAGGAATGTCTAGAAATAACTCCTTCAGGGTGGAAATTAAGGTAGTGGTATTGGTAGTGGTAGTTGAACTTTTTTGTGTCATAATCCTTTACCTCTTCAGTATTCCTTGATCACTAGGTGTCTGTGTAGTATCTTGTATTGTTGGCATCTTGTGTGTAATTTATTGTTGTAGCACATGTTGAACACTACTACTACTACTGCCCATAGCATCACCACCAATGATAGTTCCAATTGCACTAGATTCTCCACCATGGGCATGTCTTGGTTGTGATTGTATTTTACCATGAGGATTATAATTTGAAGTTGTAACAAAATGAATAGTTTCAACTATTGTATGCCCTTGGGGTATTTTATCAGCTCTAATACCTTGCAAATCACTAGGTTTTCTATGGTATACATCTATTTCCATCCAAATTATTTGTCCTTGGGACCCCAAACCACCATCTTCATAACCCCATTTTTTGGTTATGGTTTCTCCTAAAGTATATGATTGTTTTGTGGTATCACTTAAACTCGATTTGACTTTTCTTGCATATTGTACTCTTTGTTCTTACCTATCATCATCAGATTTATTGTCAAATTCATCATTGGTTTCTTCGCGTTCATAGGGATGCTCTTTATTCCACAAATTTCTAAACTCAAAATCTTCTTCGATCTCTTGAAGTGACACTAGTTTTTGGTTCACCTAGATCCTTTCTCATAGACCAAAAGGTAGTAATTTTTTATTGTGACCAATTTTTTTTTGTACAAGACATTTTTAGATAAAATGGTATTTTTACTTTAGTAGATGGTTAATTAATTTTTCATAAAAAATTTCATACCTCCTAATTTGATTCTCTGCTTCTCTCTATTGGTGCAATGCCATAATTTCTACTAACAATTGTTCAAAAGAAATACCTTTCTCAGTAGCAATTTTCTCCATTTCTTTTTTGACCTCATCCAAAGAATCCTTTTTTCTCAAGTTTTCAAGCAATGGTTTACTTTGATGTTGAATTCTACTTGCAACATTCTTATTGGTGACAATCCTTGATTTAATGGTGTCACATGGATCATACTACTAGTGAGAGACAACATCAAATTGATTTTTTTTCAAAAGATAATGTAGAACACTAAATGCTTTTCTCTCAAATGTGAAACCTCCACATGAAAAAGGTAAAGAAGGAAATATGCTCTTCTTTTGCTGACTAACAAAGTACATTTGATTAGTACTCTCCATCTGTTGTACATATTCCAATGCAAAAATCCTTTCTATCACATGTATTGGAAGTTTGTATGGCTCTACTCCTGATCCATAAAATCTTAGCATAGTATATTCTTCCATTAAGTACCAATCAACCAATTGTATTTCTTTTCCTAGTTAATGTAATTTCTATAAGACATAGGCAATCTAGGCATTGGAGTATTTGTAATTGCTTGATACAATGCAGCCAATAAGTAGTCTACAAAATGATTGTAGTTCCTTCAAGAATTATGCATCCTTATCTTAGTGGTCTAATCATATACTAGAGTCATTTTTTTTCCTCAACAATCGTATAGGGCTGAATCTAAAAGCTTGTTGGTCATAAACATTCCACTAAATCTGAATAGAAAAAAATAGCACAAGTGGGTTGTGAAGCTAAATGTCTTAGTGGAACCTCCTTTAATTATTAAAAAATGTTTATGCATTGATTCTATGATGTGATCAAGAAATTTATATTTGACAGGCCACTTACCATAGTGGATATTATATACCATTTCAAGGAGGCTTGCACCCACTTCCCGATTGATATCCAGTCTGATGAAAAATGCTAGCATGGAAATAGTATCCTGAAACCATGGTTTAAAAATTCTCAAATCATAAGGAGGCTTATGATTATTTTTGAATATGTTACTATTACTACCCTGAACTATTTTAATTAGAATTTTTTTTCTCACCTTCATTGATTGCTTCATAATCACTAGCAAGCTTTTCTAGGTCAATGTGGATGTTTCCAAATTCTTTGGTTGTAAACCCCAACACATTTCCAAATTCTTCTGCAGTGATGGATAACATTTCTTCTTTGCTATCTTTATTAACAATTACTCTTTTGTTTTCATCATAAGTATGGGCACAAACCATGGTAAATTTTGGGCAAGGGAAAACCTCATGTAACATCATGCGCCCTAATCCAATTACCCATGGTGCAATGACACTATTATTCAATTTTTTTTGAATATTTTGAATTTGCATTTTATTTTTAACCTTATTCTCACATGAAAATCCAAGTTCTAAGGTAAGCCTACCATACATTTTAGGATCATAAATATCATGGTATTCATTTGTGAAACCTAGGGCTTTAAGCACTCCAATATAATGTATTTTTCTATTTTATTTTTTATTTTCCTCTCCGAACAATGGGTTTGGTAGTGGTGGTATACATGCTTGTATAGTGTGAATTCCCTCTTAAGTCCTTAATTTTTCTTAAGTATCTCAAGTTCTCAACCCTAAACCCAAAGTTTGAAAAATTAATAACTTAAGAAATGATGAAACGTAGGATTTTTGTCTTTCACTTACTTGGATTTTGATTCTTGAAAAAATGATTAATATAGAGACATTGATAAGAGTGGATTGGCTGCACTGGAACCCAAAATCTCCCTAGTGCCCTGCAATGAGCAATCACCTTGTGTGTTGAACCTCTCATTTAAAAATAAAATCACTTAGCATTTGAAAGTTCTTTTTTTTTTTTCTTTTTTTCAAATATTAAAGTGAATGAAATGTGTTACCTCTGGACTACACAATTAGTAGGTTACAATTTTGTATAGACACTTAGAAATAAATTCAACAGTTGTCTTGTACTTTTGCACCTATTAATTGATCACTTTCAGTGAGAGGCGACATAATTCAAATATTCCATTTCAAATAAATTCTCAACTATTGATCTTTCTAAATATAATAGTTATAGGGTGACTCTAGAGGTTTTATTTCACAAGCCTAGCATTCTGTGCATTTCATTCCAAAATTCAACTACAATCAGCCATCAAACATTCATAATCCTCATGAGATTGTGCCATGTGTCATCATTTTGTTGCTCCCAATTCTAGCCTTTGATAGAAAACCTATTAGAGAAATTGAGACGAGTCCACATGTCCTTATTTTTTGGTTCTACAAGTCACATAGAGATCTGTTGAAATGCACAAGACAACTGAGAGGGGGGGTGAATTAGTTTTCACCAATCATATTCACAAATCTCAAACAATTATTAACTCCACATCCACTTTAATCTATTATTAAGTATGAGCATAAAGTGAAAATAACATAAAGCAATATTAACACAAGAAACACTAAATTTATGTGGAAAACCCAATAAGGGAAAAACCACGGTGAGGATTAGCTCACAATATAGAGTAATTGTAAAAACCAATTACAAAGAGGCTCATTTCCAAAGGGCTCACTGTCTGGATAGGACTCATTGTCCAAAAGGGAGGCTCATTTCCTATAGATATAGAAAGATAAAGAGAAGAATGTTACACAAAGAAAAATTTCTCAATGCAACAAAAGATCCACCACAACAAATTCTACACATCTGCAACCTTGATCAGAGAATTGCAAACACCATCAACTCACTGCTTTAAGGATTCTAGCACATCAAAATATTGCTGCCTTAGTTCACATTCACACACTCTTTCTTCTCACACTTGTGGCATCCAAACCTTAACATCTTGCCTTGTATTTATACCATTTTCAACCTTAGAAGCCTTCTCCAAGGTTGGCTACACACTCTTCATTTTATAAATTCAAATTAGGTTAGAAACTCAACATTACCGCGATGGATAAGTATGAGAGCATACCACACCAACACTTCACCAAGACCCAAAACAACATCTCAGATCAATCACATGCTTCCTTAATTGATACTTATCCTTCGCATGACATGTAAACACTAGGTCATCCAAACCTAATGAAAACACCAATGAACTTTGAAGTACACGCTTTTGCAACAAGAAGATAATGTGTAGACCACATTACATGCTTCACCATATAATGGAACACATATTAGATGCCTTTAGATTCATCCACAACAACTACAATAACCTTCATACATAGAACTCATTCCATCAGTCCATCTGAATTGTATAGACACACATAATAACTTTGAAAATAGTCTTCCGGAGCACCAAACCATGAACAACTTTGATAGAACACAGATAACACCATTACAAGCCTTCTTCCAGATCCACAAGACCTAAAATAAACCAGTGGAGGACTGCAAAGAAATTTTTTTTCTCCCAGTCCATAGACAAACATCTCTTCCAGAGCAGTTCACACACCCAAGGATGACCATAAACAACACTTCAGATCTGCACAAGCATAGGATCAACACAAAATAAATGTGGAGCACATACCAGAGCACATTCTAAACACACAATTTTGACTTCACTATTTATTAATTTTCTCAAAAGCACTTAGAAACTCATCATATCAACACACCTGCAACACCATAAAGATAGCTCCATGTACTCACAACATCTCAACAATATCTCAACTATACATGCACCACCTACAATCACTTGTTTCCTTTCTCGATAAAAACCTATACTATGTTGACATCAATGACAACACCACTATACTAATTCATACTTGCAACAATCTCCCCCTTTGTCATTGATGGCAACACACAACTCTCTCTCCCCCTTTGACATCAATGGAAAAGAACAAAAGGTTTTACATAATTCTGTTCACTCCCCCTTAGGAGTGTACCCACACATTTCATACTGCAACAATGATACTTCCTACTCCCCTTGAGGAGTAGATCCTAGTCATCAGTCCAGACAAATGATGAATTTGTAGATTCACTAGACTGACACACCTTTATGCGCACCTAGTTCAAATAAGGAGGGGCAATAACCCCCAAATTCTCCCTGAGATACTCAAAAGTACCCTTTGGAAGAGCCTTAGTAAATATATCAGCAATCTGATCCTTTGTAGGCATATATTCTAGCCTGAATTCATTCTCCAATACCTTCTCTATTAAGAAATGATATCTAATAGATATATGCTTTGTCCTTGAATGCATTACCAGATTCTTTGAAATATTATTGCACTTGTATTATCACAGGAGATAGGGACAAGCTCATCACACATCACTCCTATATCCTTCAATGTTTGCTTCATCCACAATACCTATGTGTAGCAAGATGTTGCTACAATGTACTCAACTTTTGTAGTGGATAAAGAAATTGAATCTTATTTCTCACTTAGCCATGAAACCAACCTTCCACCAAGAAATAATGCACCACCACATGTACTCTTCCATTCATCTATGCAACTAGCCCAATCTCCATCAGTTTAAGCATTTAAAGTGAAATCAGTATCCTTAGGATACCACAAACCATAATCTGGAGTGCCTTTTAGACATTTGAATATCCTTTTCATAGTTGTAACATGTGTTTCTTTAGGTTTGAAATATTCCAACCAAACATATTGCATGCATGATATTCGGTCTAGTAGTAGTAAGATATAACAACCCACCAATCATAGATCTATACATGCTCTGATAAGCTTTAGGAGAATCATCACCCTTACTCAGTTTGCATCCAATCACCATAAGGGTACTAATCGGTTTGGAGTCATCCATTCCAAAATTCTTCAGTAATTCTTTAACATACTTTGATTGTGAAATGAATATGCCCTTATCAATTTGATTCACTTGAAGTACAAGGAAGAAATTCAACTCACCAATCATAGACATTTCAAACTCTTTTTGCATCTCCTCTATAAATTTCTTGCACATACCCTCATTTCCTCCAAAGATAATATCATCAACATACACAACCACTATCAACATTTTGCTTCCTTCAACCTTGAAATAGAGATTACTATCTACAGAGCCTTTCCTGAACCTTATCTATGTCATATACCTATCCAACCTTGCATACCATGCTCTAGGAGCCTGTTTAAGTCCATACAATTCCTTTTTCAACTTATAAACCATGTTCGGTTGATCTGATGACTGAAATCCCTCCAGTTTTTCCATGTACACCTCTTATTCCAATTCTCCATTCAAGAATGTAGACTTAACATCCACCTAGTATACCTTGAAGTCTTTGTGAGCAAAAAAATGCCAAAAACATCTGAATAGCCTCCATTCTTTCCACCAAGGAAAATGTCTCTTAAAAGTTTATCCCTTCAACCTGTGAATAACCTTTGCACACAATCGTTACTTTGTTTCTTACTACTTCATCATTCTCATTCAACTTATTCCTGAATACCCATTTTGTACCAATTACATTCTTGTTTACTGGTCTAGGAACCAATTCCCATGTTTGATTTTTCTCTATTTGTTGTAACTCCTCTTTCATTGCTCTAACCCAGTTTTCATATTTGCATGCTTCACACATTGTTTTAGGTTCTATCTTGGAAAGTAAACACAAATTTACCTCAATTGCTACCACTTTTCTTCTTGTCTTCAAACCTTCACTTTTGTCTCCAATTATCTATTCTTCCGAATGATTTTTTCATACATATTTTGGAGTCTTAGGAGCAGGTTCGAGAGCTTATAATTCTTCAATCTATTCTTCTTCTTCCTCCTTATTCTCTTCTTGTACTTTTCCATAGAGAGTTTCATCTAGTTCAACTTCATTTATTTCAACTGATCTGTGCATATCTTCATCAACTTTTACATTTGTACTCTCAACAATCTTTCTCAATCTTTTATTGAAGCATCTATAAGCTTTACTATTAGTTGAATATCTAAGAAAAATACCTTCATCACATCTTGCATCAAACTTCCCTAGATTATCATCATCTCTTTTAATATAACATTTTCTTCCAAACACCTTAAAGTACTTAACAGTGGGAATTTTTCCAGTCCACAGTTCATAATGGATCTTTGTGTTGTTACCTCTAATCTGAACTCTCTTAAGAATATAAAAAATAGTGTGAATTTCTTCTCTCCAGTATACATTAGGTAAAATTTCCTCTTTCATCATATTCCTTACAATGTCTTGAACAATCCAGTTCTTCCTCTCAACAACTCTATTCTGTTGAGGAGTTCTAGGAGTAGGAAAATGCCTCTTTATACAATGCTCTTCACAAAACATATTAAACTCACTAGAAGTGAATTATCCTCCTTTGTCAGACCTTAAGCATTTTATTTTTAGGTTCACTTCATTCTCTACCATAGCCTTCAACACCTTGAATTTATCTAGAGCTTGATCTTTCTCCCTAAGAAAAGTAACCCATGTCATTCTAGAATAATCATCAATTAGAAGCATAAAATACCTATCACCATTAAGAGTACTTGTTCTTGTGGGACCACAAAGGTCTGTATGAATCAATTCCAACATTCTGGTAGTCGATTTTTCTTTTCCTTTAAAGCTACATCTTGTTTGTTTTCCCAACTGACAACTTCTGCAAACAGTATTGGTAGGCTCTGTGATTTTTGGCAAATCCCTGACAACTTCTCTTGAACTAATCCTGATTAGATTGTCAAAGTTTACATGTCCCATCCTCTGGTTCCATAGCTAGCTTTCATTAACTTGAGACACAAAATAGTGACCATCAACACCCTTAAGCTGATAAATGTTTCCATATGTTCTTCTTCCTGCAACCACCATAGTTTCGGACCCTTTTCTGATCTCACAAGTATTATCTTGAAACACAAGCTTAAATCCTTTGCTACACATTTTTCCAACACTCAAGAGATTATACCTTAAGCCCTTAACATAATAGACATCATCACTACTATGTTTTCCATAAAAAAAATTGTTCCTTTTCCAACAATCTTTGCACTTGATCATCTCCAAACATGACTAATCCACCATCATACTTTTCAAGTTTAGTAAACTTACTTTTGTCTTCGGTCATGTGATTTGAGCAGCCACTATCAATTACCCAGTAGTCTTCATCTTTTCTAGCAAAGGCAATAACCAGAGTACCTTCAATCTCTTCCTTCTTGTTTTTCAGACGACATTCCTTTGCACATTTTCCATGGTTAGTAGATACTGGTTTATTCTCTAAGGCTAGAAACAAGAACTCATCATTATCACCCTCAAAATTAGATTCATCATCAGAAATTCCAACGTCTTCTCTAACATAATACAACTTCTTGAACTTTTTATCCTTTTTTTTATTGTCTCTGCTCTTCTTGTGTATGGATCTATTTGGACATCTCGAAGCATAGTGACCAATATTTCCACAACTGAAACATTTAAAAGGTAACATACCTTTGTACTTACTAGTACCTTTCTTCAACTTCCTTGTAAAATTTTCTTCCAATTCTTGTGAACTATCACCATCCAAATCATCTTCTATCTTTGTAGCTTTAAAAGTTGTTTCTGTTTTCTCCTTTTCTTTTCCAAATTTCCTCATTTCAAATGCAGTCAAGGTGCCAAATAGTTGTTCTTTAGTAAATTTCTTAGGATCATACACTTCCTCAATAGTTGAGACCTTATCACTGTAACTCTCCAATAGGGTCATCAAAATCTTCTCCATTATATCCTCATCTGTCAGAGTACCACCTTGATTTTTGACTTCATTTACTACAATATCAACCCTCTAAAAATAACTTGCAATGTCTTCACCTTCTTCCATTTTCAAATTCTCATATCTGTGCTTAGCTGTTAACTTCTTTGACAATTTGACTATCATTTCCTTCATAGATATATTTCAAATTTTCCCAAACTTCATAAGCAATTCCTAATGAAATAAATTTTGTCAGCTCAGTCTTAGATAAAGCACTATAGATTGCATACCTTTCTT
Organism: Sequoia sempervirens; assembly: GCA_007258455.2. Classification (NCBI taxonomy): domain Eukaryota; kingdom Viridiplantae; phylum Streptophyta; class Pinopsida; order Cupressales; family Cupressaceae; genus Sequoia; species Sequoia sempervirens. The sequence continues at coordinate 99,936 of VDFB02022511.1, read as the reverse complement.
TTTCATTTTCTTCATAGGAAGAAATTTCATCTATAGAAGAAGGACCACTTTCCGGATCAACATATTTTGTCTCAACAACTTTCCAAGTCTTGTAACCAAGAGAGATCAAGTAACCTCTCATTTGCACTTTCCAGAAACTGTAATCAGATCCATCAAACACAAGGATTGTCAATTTGTGCGCCATCGGGTCTACCTCAAGTGGTTAAGCTCTTGTTTGAGGAACCAAAGATCTGATACCAATTGTTGAAATGCACAAGAAAAATGAGAGGGGGGGTTGAATCAGTTGTCACCAATCACATTCACAAATCTCAAACAATTATTAACTCCACATCCACTTTAATCTATTATTAAGTATCAGCATGAAGTGAAAATAACAGAAAGAAATATTAACACAAGAAACACCAGATTTACATGGAAAACCACAGTGAGGATTAGCTCACAATATAGAGTAATTGTTAAACATGCACAAGACAACTGAGAGGGGGGGTGAATCAGTTGTCACTCAAATTCAAACTTAAAAAATTATCACTTATCAAATCTTCAATCACACTATTATGTTATTAAATATGAGCATGAAACACAGATAAAAAAAAGTAAATCAACACAATGAACACCAATTTTTTACGTGGAAAACCCAATAAGGGAAAAACCACGGTGAGGGTTGACTCACAATATAAAGATTATAAACTAAATAGAAAGGCTCACTGCCAAGGGATCACTACCCAAAAGAGGACTCACTGTCCAAGTACAAAGGCTCACTACCTACAAAGGACTTACTATCCAACAGGGAGGCTCACTGCCTACAGATACAAAAGAGAACAAAAGATCCACCACAACAATTAAAGAACATATTCAAGATTACATAAATCTTCAATTCACTACCTTCAACACACTGAAAAAGAACTGCTATCACAACTCACTCACACACTTCTGCTCTTATGATTTGTTTCACATTTTCATCACTTTGCATCACACTGTCATACAATTCTTCACAACTCACCTTGCTTTTATACCGTTCTCCACCTTAGAAACATTTACCAAGGTCGTCCACAATACACCATTTCATAAATTCAAATTAGGTCGGAAACTCTAAATTCCCACGGTGGAAAGGAATAAGAGTGGACCAATGAAGACACAAAAATAATATTCTTGAATCTTCTACATGCTTTCTCAATTTAAATTTTATTCTTTGAATGATGTGTAAACACTAGGTCAGCCAAACCTAATGAAAACACAAATTATCAATGATGCACACACTTCCCAGAAAGAAGATGGCATGCAGATGACACAACACACTTCCTTAAGCATTAGAATGCATCTCAGAATCTTCTAGATACATCCGCAGCAAAAACAACAGGCTTCAAACACTGAACTCCTTTCACCAGTCAATCTGGGTTGTGCAGACACACACAAAAATGCTAAAACATGATTTTCGGATCACCAAACTCTAAACCTCTTCGCTAGAGCATAGGAAAGATCTTCACAAGACATCTAGCAGATCCACATGATCTAAAACAAAATAGTGGAGAAATGCAGAGCAACAATATTTCTCCCAGTCCACAAAATATTGACTTTGTCGGTAGAACACACATACCGATGGATACAACTTTCACGTACCAGCTCACCAGAAGCTGAAACTTAGCATATGTTACCATGAAAATACCAACAACATGCCTTCAAATCCGCACAGGCATAGGATCAATATAGGAGAAATGAGGAGCACATACCGGAGCACATACTAAACACACTCAACACTCTGACTTCTCTTCTTTATTAATTTTCTCAAAATCACTTGGAAACTCATTATACCAACATATTTGCAACACCATAAAGATAGCTCCACATCTCAACAACATCTCAACCATACATGTACAATCTGCAACATACTGAACAATGTTGACATCAATGACAACATTAATGACAACACCACCAAACAAGCTCAATATATTTGCAACAATCTCCCCCTTTGTCATTGATGGCAACACATAACTTTTTCTCCCCCTTTGAAATCAATGGCAAAGAACAACTGCTCTAATTACTCCCCCTTAGGAGTACACTCATACTGCAACAATGAAAAACTTTTCTATTCCCCCTGCGGAGCAGACCCATCAATCAATCTAGGTAAATGAAGAATTTGTGAATTCACTGGACTGATGCATTTTCATGTGCACCTAGTTAGGAGGGACAATGACCCCCAACCTCTCCCTAAGATGCTCAAAATTATCCTTCGGAAGAGCCTTAGTAAATATGTCTGCAATTTGTTCCTTTGTAGTTACATACTCCAATCTAACCTCATTCTCCAACACTTTCTCTCTCATAAAATGATACTTGATAGATATGTGCTTCGTTCTTGAATGCATAACTGGTTTCTTCAAAATGTTTATTGCACTTGTATTATCATAGAAAATAGAAATAGGTTCATCACATACCACACCAATGTCTTTCAGAGTCTATTGCATCCACATAACTTGTGTATTGCAGGACGCTGCAGCAATATATTCGGCCTCTATAGTGGATTAAGAAATAGAGTCTTGCTTTTTACTCATCCATGAAACTAGTATTCCACCAAGAAAGAAAGCACCACCACTGGTACTCTTCCGATCAGTTACACATCTAGCCCAATCAACATTTGTATAAGCATCCAGAGTGAAATAGTTACTCTTAGGGTACCATAGTTCATAATTCAGTGTGCCTTTAATATATCTAAATATTATTTTTACAGCCATAAGATGTGCTTCTCTAGGATCTGCTTGGAATCTAGCAACTAAACACACTATATGCATAATATCTGGTTTGATAGCAGTGAGATATAATAGTCTGCCAATCATGGATCTATATTTTCTCTAATCAGTCTTAGAAGATTCATCATCCTTACTTAGTTTACATTCAGTTACCATACGAGTACAAACAGGTTTAGAATCCTCCGTTCCAAACTTTTTTAACAACTATTTTACATACTTAGATTGCAAAATGAATATCCCTTTGTCAATTTGATTCACTTGTAGACCAAGAAATAAATTCAATTCACCAATCATAGAAATCTCAAATTCTTTCTACATGCCTTCATTTCCTCCAAAAATGATGTCATCAACATAAAATACTACAATCAACATCTTATTACCTAGCACTTTGAAGTAGAGGTTATTGTTAGCAGAACCTTTTTTGAATCCTTGCTTTGCCAAATATTTGTCTAGTCTTGCATACGAAGCTCTGGGAGCTTGCTTCAATCCATACAATGCCTTCTTTAAATTACAAACCATGTCTGGCTTGTCAGAAACCCTTAAGGTTGCTCCATGTATACTTCTTCCTCCAACTCACCATTTAGAAAGGCTGACTTAACATCCATCTGATATACTTTGAAGTCCTTGTGTGTAGAAAATGTCAAAAACATTATGACAGCTTCCATTTTGGCCATAGGAGCAAATATTTCCTCAAAATATATTCCTTCAACTTGTGAATATCCTTTGCATACCAATTTTTCTTTATTCCTCACTACCTCTCCATTTTCATTTAGCTTATTTAGGAATACCCATTTTGAGCCAATCACATTCTTGTTCACAGGTCTAGGGACTAGTTCCCATGTTTGATTCTTCTCTATCTACTAAAATTCCTCTTTCATAACTCTCATCCAACTTTCATCTTCACATGCTTCCTTTATAGATTTCGGTTCTATTTTAGAAAGTAAAAAAAAATTAACCTCATCTACAACTCTGCTTCTTGTCTTCACACCTTCACTCTTGTCTCCAATTATCTGATCTTTTGGATGATTCTTCTATACATATTTAGGAGTTATAGAAACAAGTTTCAATTCATTTTCTTCTTCTTCTTCTTCTGCTTTTTTTTCTTCTTCTTCTTCTTCTTCTTCTTCCTTCTCCTTATTTTCTTCAGGTATATGTCTGTAGATAGGATCATCAGGTTCAACTTCACTTATCTCAATAGGTCTGCATATGTCTTCATCAAATTTCACATTAGCACTTTCAATAATCTTCCTTAATTTTTGTTAAAGCATCTGTATGCCTTGCTAGTGGTAGAGTATCCAAGAAGTATTCCTTCATCACATCTAGCATCAAACTTTCCAAGATTTTCATCATCTCTTTTAATATAGCATCTGCTTCCAAATACCTTGAAATATTTCATAGTAGGAATCTTACCAATCCATAACTCAAAAGGTGTCTTTGTGTTGTGTTTGATATGAACTCTATTAAGAACATAAACAACAGTATGTATCGCTTCTCTCCAATATATATCCGGTACATTAGATTATTTCATCATAGTTCTAGCAGCTTCATGTATGGTCCTATTTTTCCTTTCAACTACTCCATTCTGTTGTGGGGTTCTCAGAGTAGAATATTGTCTTTTGTTGCCATGCATTTCACAAAATGCATTAAATTCACCAGAAGTGAATTCACCACCTCTATCCAATCTTAAATATTTTATTTTCAGATTTACTTCATTATCCACTCTTGCTTTGAATACCTTAAACCTATCCAGGGCCTGATCTTTTCTCTAAGAAAAGAAACCCATTTCATTCGAGTGTAATCATCAATAAGCAATATGAAATATCTATCACCATTCAGGATTCCACTCTTAGTCGGACCACATAGATTAGTATGCACCAACTCCAGTATACCAGTAGTAGAATATTATTTTCCTTTAAAGCTACATCTTGTCTGCTTCCCCAGTTGACAAATTTTGCAGATAGAATTAGCAGGTCTTGTGATTCTAGGCAGTCCTCAAACTATTTCCTTTTTACTGATCTTGACCAAGTTATCAAATTTCACATGTCCCATTCTTTGGTGCCATAGCCAACTTTCATTGATCTGAGATACAAGACAATGACCATCAACTCCTTTCAACTGGTAGATGTTTCCATGAGTTCTTATTCCAGTAGCAATCATATCTCCATTTTTGGATCCTTTTCTGATTTCATAGGTATTGTTCTAAAACACAAGCTTAAAGCCATTGCTACACATCTGACCAACACTCAAAATATTATGCCTCAAATCCTTCACATAATATACATCATCAGTGCTATGTACTCCATCAAAACTAATTGAACCTTTACCACAAATCTTAGCCCCTGAATCATCACCGAGCATGACTAAACTACCATCATATTTTTCAAGTTTAGTGAACTTACTCTTATCTCCAGTCATGTGATTTGAACATCCATTGTCAATTACCTAGTAGTCCTCATCCTGTCTTGCATGAAATGTAGTAACCAGAGTACCTTCCATCCTATTCTTCTTAACTTCCAGAGCCCTTTTTCTTACATACTTTCTAGGGTTAGTGGATACAGATTTATTTTCCAAAGCTAAGAATAAGCATTCACTATCATCAACCTCATTTTTAGATTCATCGTAAAAAATACCCGCCTCTTCCTTAACATAGTACAACTTCTTATACTTCTTATCCTTCCTATCCTTATCCTTATATTCCTTGTTCTTTTTATGTGCAACCCTATTTAGACATCTTGAAGCATAATGACCAATATTACCACAACTAAAGCATTTAAAGGGTAACATACCTTTATAATTTCTAGTACCTTTCTTCAACTTCCTAGTGAAGTTAGCTTCCAACTCGTCAACATCATCGCTATCTAGTTCCTCCTCAATCTTCATTGCTTTAAATATCATTTCTGTCTTTTCTTCTATCTTGTCATCTTTTCAGAACTTTCTCAATTCAAATGCTTGTAGGGTTCCAAACAAGTTTTCCAAGGTGTACTTCTTAGGGTCATACATTTCTTCAATCACCAAGATCTTATTGCTATAGCAGTCTGGTAGGGTGATCAGGATCTTCTCTATTATGTCTTCATCTGCTAGCTTTCCTCCTTGATTCCTAACCTCATGTGCAGTTTGTTCAACCCTATGAAAGAAACTTGTAAATTCTTCACCATCTTCCATTTTTAGGTTCACAAATCTACGCTTTGCTACTAGTCTCTTTGTCAATTTCACTTTTTCATTCCTTTCATACATGTCTTCTAGCTTCTTCCAGACATCATATGCAGTGTCCAAAGAATTAACCTTGATTCGTTCATTTTTAGATAAACTACTGAAAATCGCATACTACGCCCTCTCATTTTCTTCATAAGTAGAGATCTCATCTACAATATTAACACCACTAGACAACATTATATACTTATTCTCAACAACCTTCCAAGTCTTGAAACCAAGAGAGATAATATATCCTCTCATTTATCCCTTCCAATCTTTGTAGTCAGTTCCATCAAACATAGGGATCGATAATTTGTGTGCCATCGGATCTTCCTTAAGTGGTTAAGCTCTACAACAAGGAACCGGGGCTTTGAAACATAGATAACAGAAAGTAAATCAACAAAATGAACACCAGATTTTTACGTGGAAAACCCAATAAGGGAAAAACCATGGTGAGGGTTAACTCACAATATAAAGATTATAAACTGAATACAAAGGCTCATTTCCAAGGGCTCACTGCCCAAAAGAGGACTCACTATCCAAGTACAAAGGCTCACTACCTACAAAGGACTCACTATCCAACATGGAGGCTCACTGCCTATAGATACAAAAGAGAAAAAAAGATCCACCATAGCAATTAAAGCACATTCGTAGGATTACAAAAATCTTCAATTCACTGCCTTCAACACACTGAAAAAAAATTGCTATCATAACTCACTCATAGACTTTTTCTCTCATGATTTATGGCACACTTTCATCACTTTGCATCACATTGTCATACAATTCTTCACAACTCGCCTTGCTTTTATACTGTTCTCCACCTTAGAAACATTTACCAAGGTTGGCCACAATACACCATTTCATAAATTCAAATTAGGTCGGCAACTCTAAATTCCTGTGGTGGAAAGGACTAAGAGTGGACCAATGAAGACAAAAATAATATTCTTGAATCTTCTACACGCTTTCTCAATTTAAATTTTATTCTTCGAATGAAGTGTGAACACTAGGTCGGCCAAACCTAATGAAAACATAAATTATCAATGATGCACACACTTCCCAACAAGAAAATGACATGCGTATGACACAAAACACTTCCTTAAGCATGAGAATACATCTCAGAATCTTCCAGATACATCCCCAGCAAAAACAACAGGCTTCAAACTCTTAACTCCTTTCACCAGTCAATCCGGGCTGTGTAGACACACACATAAATGCTAAAACATGATTTCTGGATCACCAAACTCTAAACCTCTTTTCCAGAGCATAGGAAAGAACTTCACATGACATCTACTAGATCTGCATGATCTGAAACAAAATAGTGCATAAATGCAGAGCAACAAATTTCTCCTAGTCCACAGAGTACTGACTCTGCCAGTAGAGCAACATACCAGTGGACACAACTTTCATGTACCGGCTCACCAGAAGCTGAAACTCAGCATATGTTACCATGAAAATACCAACAATATGCCTTTAGATCCGCACAGGAATATGATCAACATAGGAGAAATGCGGAGCACATACTAGAGCACGTACTGAACACAATCAACACTCTAACTTCTCTTCTTTATTAATTTTCTCAAAAGCACTTGGAAATGTAGACACCAAAATATTGTAAGAATCTAAAGAATTAAATCATCTCTTATTTGATTAATTAATCTTAAATCTCTACTTAGTAAATAAATAGAAACATTTATTTATACACCAGTTCATTATTAATTCTTCTATTTCTCTCCTAAAAAATAAACAAAAAGAAAACTTTGCCCAATTTATTATTATCTGTTACATCATAGGCTTCTCTCTTACAGAAATAAAAAAAAAAACTTTGTTTTATTTAATTATTATCATTATTACTTCTTTTATACTTCTATCATAAATTAAATACACACTTAAATAATTTGTGTTATTTAATGGTGTGTCATCACATTTCTTCTTAATTAAATAAAGATATGGGTTTGTGACATGGTAATTATCCTCATATTTTGTTTTAATGACACTTGTATTGGGCTATAGTTTGATTTATTAAATGGTGCAACGATAAGGCCAACTAAATTTAATCAGAGCTGGTCACATTTAAAAACCCCTCAAATCATTTACCACTATTCACTCACCAATAAAATTCCCTTGATCTTCCTTGTCTAGCATGGTGCCTCAGGTTTGTGACATGGTCTAACTGCCTCCTATGGAGAAAACCGACACTTGTATCGGGAATTGACAGGTTGACCTTTTGGTGCAATGACAAGGCCAACACCTTGATCATAGAATTGTAGACACCATCTTCTCACTACTTTCAAGAGTCTAACACATTAAAGTACTGCTGCCTCAATTCACTTTCACACACTCTTGCTTCTCACACTTGTGGCATCCAAACCTTAACATCTTGCCTTGTATTTATACCATCTTCAATCTTAGAAAAATTCTCCAAGGTCATCTAAACACTCTTCATTTTAAAAATGCAAATTAGGTTGGCAACTCAACATTCCCGTGATGGATATGAATGAGAGCAGACCACACCAACACTTAACCAAGACCCAAAACAACATCTCAGATCAATCACATGCTTCCTTAATTGATACTTATCCTTTTAATGATGTGTAAACACTAGGTCGGCCAAACCTAATGAAAACACCAATGAAATTTGAAGTACACTCTTTAGAAAGATAGATAATTTCTGAAAATTTGGTAAATTATACTACAACACATCTTAGATGCCTTTAGATTCATTAGACAACAACCTTCATACACAGAACTAATTCCATCAGTCCGTCTGAACTATACAGACACACAGAGTAACTCTAGAACTAGTATTTCGAAGCACCAAACCAAAACACCTTGACAAAACATAGTAACACCATTACAAGCCTTCTTCCAAATCTGCAAGACCTAAAAAAACAATGAAGGACTACGAAGAAAAAAAAATTCTCCCAGTCCACAAAAAAACATCTCTTAGACCAGTTCACACACCCAAGGATTCCCATAAACAACACTTCAGATCCGCACAAGCATAGGATTGACATAGAAGAAATGTGGAGCACATTCTGAACACACACACAATTTTGACTTCACTATTTATTAATTTTCTCAAAAGCACTTGGCAACTCATTATATTAGCACACCTGCAACACTATAAAGATAGCTCCATGTACTCACAACATCTCAACAATATCTCAACTATACATGCACCACTTGCAATCACTTGTTTCCTTTCTCTGCAACAACCTATACCGTGTTGACATCAATGAAAACATTAATGACAATACCACCATACTCATTCATACTTGCAACAAGATCTTCTTGAATCATTGTGGGGTGATCCCACAATAGTCGATTACACTTTTTGGCCAAAGTTGACATTGAACTGAACTTTTTTAACTAAATCTTCACTTTCGGGCACCTATAGCTGTTAAACCGTGGGGAATTTAAAGATGATGCAAACTAGTGATTTGTGAAATTTTGTTTGCAGATTCTAAATATATATTTAAAAAAAAAATTGGATTCAAATTGCATTTATTTTTTATCTCCTTCAAAAACTAGTTTTTAACAGTAAACACCATTTTTAAAGAGTGATGTTCACCATATAACACATAGCTATTTTTCTATGAAGGATAAAATTCTATTTTTTTGAATTTAGATTTGTAACTATGATATCTAGCATGTTCATTTGGTTTCATAGTGTTTTATTGATTTTTTTTCTTAATTAAGTTTTTAAGTCAAACCAATTACAATTTAGACATAGGTGGATTATATAACACAACTTTTTTTTGTATGTATTAAAATTCTTTTTTTTTTACTTGGATCAAGGACATCAATACCAAGCATGTACATATTTTTTAGATTTTTTTTATAATCTACAATTTTTTACATGTAGAAAACAAAGAGCTTGATTTTTGGTGAAAAACCTATGTTTAATTAAATTAAAAAAAACATAATAGAACCAAAATATATTAAAATTATTCTTGATGGATAGCTCATTTCGAGGACTATAATCTTCTAGTTGGGTCTATGAAGTTGATTACATTTTCATCTTCAACCTGAGCTTCAAAAGCCAAAATTTTGTAGAAAATTGCACATGGAGGGAGAGAAGGGGAAAAAAGGGGAGTTCCCCTTTGAGCAAACCCCCTAGACCCCTTCGGGCCAAGGGGGCGTTCACTTGAACCCCCCTAAAATAATATTAAAAAATGTACTAAAGAGGGTTTGAGTGAAGGTTGGTAATTAATTTTTTTTAAATGGCCAACCTTCATGCGAACCCATGGCCAACCAAGTTATTTTTATTTTTAATTTTAATTTCATATGCATATAAATACAAACTTATTTTTTCATTTTTTCATTTCAACATTGCAAGATTAATTTGCATTTTTATCAATCAAGGCAGATTTTGGAGAAGAAAACTTTTGGTAGAGGATTTTCCATCCTTTACTTAAAAAAGAAAATAGGATAGGCATCAAAAAGACAAAATAAGACTCAATAAATTTTTTCAAAAGAAAGAGAACAACAGAGGTGCAAACAAAATTTGGAAAATTATCATAGAAACAAACAAGGTATGCATATTTTCTTTCTTATTTTTAATATTATTCCAAAAATATTTTCTTTCCTATTTAATATAAGTTTTTAGCATGTAGTAGGATGTTATTTCTAGTTTTGAACATTTAGTTTAAGTATATATTTGTTTCCACATCATTTAAACTTGTAATTTAAATATATTTGTTTCAAAATATATTTAATCATGTCTAAATTAGGACTTCTCTCTCACTCTCTCCCTCTCTCCCTCTCTCTCTTTCTCTCTCTCTATCCTTCTCTAGATCTACCTTCCTCTCTCTATACCCTTCTCTCTAAGGTCTTCTCTCTCTCCCTCTCTTGTGCGTGTCTAGGACCTTGATTAAAATACCTTAATGTTTTCCTTATGAATATATTTCCATTTATGAATTTACCATGTTAGATAACTTGGACTAATACTAATTATTATATCTTTATGGACTCTACAAGAAATTTGAGAATTATAAAATTAAATGCTAGCCATACCCCTAGAGGATAACCATTATTACCTATGCCCTTTCACCAAAAAGGTTAGTTTTGGTGAATTTGTCACCAAAATTAATGGGTAGTTGAATAATGACCTACCTAACCCATCCCTTGAATTCATTTCCCCTAAATTTATCTAAAATCATGGAAATTAATTCATTCATCTTCCTCCCATTTCATTCATCCATGCAAATTCACATTCCACAAAGTGCCTTTGAACTTAAAGAAATAAATTTCTTGTGCAAGTTCTCTCTCCATCCATCCATTTTGTAGGTATTATTTAAGGAAAAGAGGCTAAATTATTTCTATTAGAGAAATTACACTTAAGATCTTCTCTCTATCTTTGTTCAAAACTCAAGCTTATGTCTTACCTTCCCTCTTACTTTATAGTTGATTCATATTTTATTTTCTTCATCTAAATCTATTAGAATCCCCATTTTTATGCTCAAATAAACATAAAATATTACTATTTAGTGTCTTTCCTCCTTTTATTTCCATGACATATTCTAGTCCATATTATTTTTATCATCTTTTTTTATTTCCTATTTCATCAAATTTATTGCACACATCATCGAGGGGTTTATCTTTTTTTATCATGATTTTTATTTTGTCTATTAAATTGTTTCAAATTATTTCCCTATCCTAGCTTTACATAAACCATTTTCCTATTAAAACAATGTGGATCTTTATATTGTAATTACCCACAAGGGGATTGATTGACTCAAGTATAATTCCCTTTAAACTCTCCATATTGTAAAGTTTTTCTAATTTACAAGTGATTCTATATATGGATTTTTAGGAAGTGATTGAAGATAAAAGTACATGAAATCATCCAATGAATCTCCCATAAATAAAATAGATTATTATAACACTATGAATGAGTTTTCATCTTGAATAAACATAAAATCTTACTATATAGTGTCTTTCCTCCTTTTATTTCCATGATATTCTTGTCCATATTATTTTTATCATATTTTCTTATTTCCTATTTCATCAAATTTATTACACACATCATCAAGGGGTTTATATTTTTTTATCATGGCTTTTTTTTTCTATTATTGTTTCAAATTATTTCCCTATCCTAGGTTTACATAAACCATTTTCCTATTAACAATGTGGATTTATCCTAGGGGTGTTAAATTTTAGTTTCTTGAGTTAGGTCAGCTTACCCTTGGAATTTATCATCTCCTAGGAAGTCATGTACCTTGCTTAAGTTATCAATTTGTAGAGCTATTTATCATAGTCCTAATCCTATCATCATTTGGAGTAAATTATCGTAGGACCTTGCAAAAAAACTTTGACTTTTCCCCATCATAATCCTTGTCTTATCCCAATCCATTATTCCCTTGCTCATATTTCCATTCATCCAAGCCAAATCCTTCTCTAGATAGGTCCTCTATCTAGACTACTAAGTTTGCACATTAAGTCCACCAAGAAAGTTATATGTTGTTACCAATATCTAGACTACTAGTTGAACATGTTCTTGACCATATATTATTAAATTTACTAGGTGAATTTTTTGGACATCATTTTCAAACAAATTTAATATACATTTGTTTCAATTGAATGTGTAAATTAGGGTCCTTGATAGGTTTTCACATTAAGTATTTATTATGTACTTGTATAATATTTAGTCACAAGTTTCATACTTACATACTAGTTTCAAACATGTGTAAATTAAGTCTTTTTAAATCTCTTTCTTTCTCTCTCTCTCTCTATATATATCCTTCTTTCTCTCTAAGGTCCTCTCTCTCTCTCTTGAATTAAGTATTTTTAAAGTTCTTTCTCAATCTCTCTCTCTTTCAACTTGAGTATTTTTAAAGCTCTTTCTCTCTCTCTCTTGACTTAAAAGTATTTTGTGTGTAGAATGGGGTCAACAAGTAGAAAGTTATCAAGAAGGATTCAAGAAAAATTTCGATATTGGATCAAACGAGGCTAGAGAACACATAGTTGAAGATAGGGAGGAGGTCCAAGTTCAAAAAATGCGTGTTGGAGAGGGGTCAGGATCACTTCCTTCTATTAGTATGGATGAGCATATAAATCTAGCTAAAGAGGTGAAGAGACAAATTTCTTATCTAAGTTTAGATCATTTACTTAAAATGGATATGGAGAAATTGAAATGTTATGCCAGACAACCTAGAAATACTAGTAGGAGGTCAATGAATAAATCTGTAAAGGAAATAATCAATGCTCATTTCAATCATCTTGAGAAACTTGAAAAAACCCAACTGTTGTCACTTTTACTTCTTCATAATGAGTTGAAAGAGCCTTTACAATCGTTGGGTATAGATTCGACATTGAATAAGAGGAAACACATTCTAGAAAAAAATATTGTTGAAAATGTTAAAAAAGGTTTAGATTCCATTGGGAAAGGATCTCGATTAGTGGATAGAGCCATTTCAAGAAGAGTGATGTTGACATCTATTTTAAATGAAAATATATCAAGAAAAAGAAAAATCTCTTCACTTTCAATTGAAATTGGTTTTAGTAGAAAGACACTAATAAAATATTTGAAAAGGAGAAAGGTTTTAGATGATAGTTCAGAAGTCAATTGGGCAATTATGTGTAAAGCTCCCCGTTCTAACAAGATTGAAGATGTTGTTAGGAACTTTATCTCAAATTTTTGGAATGATCATACCTATCCATCATCAAATAGTAGAGATATTATTAGACACGAGATTGTGTGCAATAATTATGAACACCATACAAAACATTGGCTAGAAATAACACAACATGAGATGTATGTGAACTTTTGTAATAAGAATCCTCATATAAAGATTGGGAAAACAATGTTTGAAAGGTTAAAGCCATATTATGTGAAAATAAAAAAGGTTTTTGAAACTTGTTGTCGTTATCATATTGAATTTGATCTCTACTATTAGGTGTTTTGAAAGATGAGAGAAGAAAGTGATGGTTTTCAAAATCCACCTCCTAAACTGGTAAGTTTGTTCATAGAATCCATCTTATGTGATAATGCAATTGGTCAAATAAAATGCATAAAATGACTTTGTGAAACATGTGGAAATTTGGCAAAATTGCCTTTGAGAAATGAAGACACTAACCTAATAGAAACAATAAATTGCAAGAGTTACAAGTACATAAAGTTTCAAACAAATTTTTGGAAAGAATCCACAAGGTTGAACTATGTAGAAGAGGAGATACCTATTGGAAAATTTATGGAAAATCTTCAAAAATTGATACAATCATACATACAACATGCATTTTTTGCTAAGTGGCAAGCACAACAGTTTCAAACATTAAGAGATACTTTCCCACTTGGAACAGTTCTATTAGTAGTCGACTTTGCAGAAAATTACTCTTTTGTACATCAAAAAGAGATTCAATCAAATTATTACTTTTCAAAGCAGATCACTATTATGGTGCATGTGTGTTATCAACATGCACATTTGGATTTGGATGGTGTTGAGATTACATATGATGAACGAGTCATTAAGAAAGAATATCACTTTTATATTAGTGATGATAAAGAGCATGCCACACTTTTTGTACAACATTGCTTTATAATTTTTTTTGAGAATTTGACAAGCAGGGGTGTAAAAATTGAAAAGCATTTTGTATGGTTAGATGGATGTGCAACACAATTCAAATCATCACGACCATTTTATGTACTATGTAGATATCATAAAAATTATAAAATACCACATGTTTGGAGTTTCTTTAAGAGTGAGCATGGAAAGGGTGAGCATGATGGCACAATATCTTGCATCAAATGTGCTCTAAGAAAGCATCAAATGAGTTATTTGGGATATCATATACACGATGCACATGATGTTGAATTTTGTAAGAAACACTTTGCATCAAATGAGGTCGACACATCTTCAGGAACAAACTAATACATTCCACATAGAGTATTTTGGGAGATATCATGTATGTATAAATTACATTTGAAATTTTCAAACTTTAAATAATTTATATATATATATATATGCATGTTTGTTCATATAAGTTTATTTTTATGTATCTAGGTGTGGACAAAAGATCGATGTATGGATGTAAGAGGGTAGAAAAAACAAGATCTTTGCATTGTGTCATGAGTAAAAATCATCACCTTGGATGGACATTATGCACAAGGGATTACTCTTGTTTCTCCACTAAGTGCATTTTTGGAAACTAAGGCATGCAACAGCCAACAACTTGGATATGTTATTGAATGGAATTGGTGCCACTAGTCATTTCAGACACATACGATGAAGATGAGGTTGAAATATTTGAAGACATTCCTTTGACTTCATTTGATTATGACCATATTTCAAGATTGGTTAGAAAAGGTACATGTGTACTTGATATAAATTTACAATTTACATAGTTATTTTTAAAGTTTAGTACTTAGATATGAGTTAAATTTAATGATCTTTAGTCTAGAAAGTTCTAATTTTTTTTTATAAATTTTCCATGTAAATTTGGTGTATAGGAGATGTTTTTGCAGTCATAGCAGAGCCTGAAAACATAGAAGGTGTTAGTTATTATTTAATGTGTTGCATAGAAGAGAGGAAGAAACTAACAAAACCTAAAACAAGTGATGAAATGTTGTTTCCCACAGGTGAACATTTAAATTTATATATACATGTACATGTACATTACCTTACATTAAATATATTTTACAAACCTTGAGTTAAAATGTTACGTGCACATGTCTTACCTCAAGTTCATGTTGTTTAACATGCAGGTTTAGTTGTAGTGCAAAGGATATATCTCAAACAAGTCAAAATTTTTCAACATGGGATTCATTTTATTGACTATAAATCTGAGAACAAGGTATATCAATATAGTCACCTAGTAATTTCTACCACCCTACATCTTCATGGAGTTCTACATGCACATGGATGAAAAAAATGGAGACTAGATAGTGATGATCATCAGAAAATATTACATGTTATTGAAGAGTGGGCTGAACCAAAACGTTTGAGTTAGATATATCCATGATTTTCAAGTTCAAGTACATGTTTACATGTTCAAGTGAGAACTTATAGTAGTGTTTTAACTCCATTGTTTTAGTTACTTATAATATGTTGATGATTATTTTAAATTTGGTTGGACATAAATTGGCGATTGAAACATATTGGTGTAAGTTAAAATTTCTATATGTTCTTAGGATACAAACTTAGAAGTGAAGTGTGTACATGTTTAAATTTAAACATTTGAGCTTAATTTGGAATTTAAGGATGAATCTTACTAAATTTGTGACACTTTTTTAAAGGATGAAGTACTATTTAATTTGTGGTACACTTTTAAGGATAATGCACTATTTAATTAGTGTCCAAAGTCTACTTTACCTAGATATTGAATCTATGTACATATTTATTAGGAGATATGAAAATTTACATTGCACTTTTATCTATATATCCATGTATAATTTTTAACCATATCCCATGATTTGATGATCACAATGTTACATATTTAATTTCCTTGTGGCTTTAGGATTATATAGATAGAAACTATTATAAATTGATCCTTGATGCTTAATTTTATATATATTGCACGTATAAATTTTGAGATCATGCTTTGTATCTATATATACATGTTGAAGCTACAAAAATTGAAACTTGTATCTATATGACAAGTTTTCATATTATCTAGGTTTAAATAGTACTAAAGGTGAAAAGATGATTACTATCCTTTATAGAAATTAAATAGAACCTTTAGAATCTAGGACTTTTACTTTGAGTACTTTCATGGGGTATATTAGGGCAAGTATGAAAAATTATGAGAGTGGATATTGATGGTTGAATTAAATTCAAGGTATATTGGAATTTTTCAATGAAAATTAAATGAGGTTAAGATAATAAATATGCCTATTTGTGTGGAGGCATTAAGTTCTCATATTATCTAGGTAAATACTAAAGATGAAAAGATGATTACTATCCTTTATAGAAATTAAATAGAACCTTTAAAATCTAGGACTTTTAAAGGCTTGTAGTACTTTCATGGGGTATATTAGGGCTTATGAAAAATTATGAGAGTGGATATTGATGGTTGAATTAAATTCAAGGTATATTGGCATTTTTCAATGATAATTAAATGAGCTTAAGATAATAGATATATATGATTCATTCACATAAAAAAGGATTAGGTTCTAGTTCTCTTCTTACAATATATTTGAGGTCTTTTTTAGAACATGTCCAAAGATAAAATTGGATTTATTGAGAGTTAAGGTGTCTAATTAAAGGTTAAAATATTATTAGACCTCTCTAATTGTACTTAAGTGATAGAATACTTGAAACTATTTGGTAGGTTGGTTTCGATTTCAAACATACACTATCATGTTAAGGTGTGTGGATCAATTTGTGCCTCATATTAGTTTCCTTACATATTCCAAGATAGGATTTCCTACCTTGAGGTAATAATGTAAGAACCTTTTATGTATTTTATACACTAATACATTACGTCAAAAATTGCACTACCAAAAAAGTCCTAATTCATAACAACTTCTTGATATACAAATAGCTCCATCGGAACCAATATTTGAGATACAATTAGCCTATGAGATCCTTGCTATATCATAAACAAGTACACCAAGTTAATTAAGATGTAAACACTTGAGAAGAGGGAGAGAAGGATAAGTTTAATTCTTTGTAGATCTATTATAGAGAAGTTGTACCCTAGGTTATCTCACCATTATATTAAAAAATAAGACATGTACACATGATATATAAATTTAAATGAATAATTCATAATTTATATATAATTTATATTAAATAAACACACATATATATGAATGTCCAAGTTCTTGACTTGATAGATAAAATATATGTGCTCGAAGGTCATGTAATCATAGTTCAATTTTTGAAAGTTGTGCATGCATATTTAAGTTCATATTTAAATTCAAACTTGAAACATGTACACATGTGTATATATAACATGTGTAACATATGTATCCATAACATTTAATGTACATTTAACATGTTTAACATACATAAATCATTTAATCACGAGTTCTCTAAATCTATCTAAATAATGTACAAAAACTTGTGTAAACATGTACATGTGGATGAACATAAACATTTAAACATAAGAAAACATGTACATGTATATGAATATAAACATAAACATAAGAAAACATGTGCATGTAGATGAACATAAACATAAACATAAACATAAGAAAACATGTGTACATAGATAAATATTTCTAAGCTCAAACACATTTATGTATATCATAAGAAAATGTATACATAATCACTTGTCTTGGTGTACATGCACATGTGTCAATATATCAAACATAAATCATCACCTCAACAAATATGAAATATCATGTCAAACATGATAAACACATGTATATGATCCGAGCCATATTATAATATAAAAACACATGTACATATCAGATTGAAAGTGTATATATGTAATCAAGTCCAAGGATAAATACATGTCTAGAGATCATCAAATGTACCATATAATGTATCAAAAGCTCATAATTAAAATGTCTATATATATGTAAATATCTAGAAATTATTTCCATGCAAATGGACCCCTAGATGACAACCTAATTGTCATGTTGACTCCTAATCGAACAACCCTTTGAATGAGAATCTTGCTTCGATGGATGTGTCAAGCCTTGGAGATAAAATCGTACACAATGTGTTAAATACATTATATATATATATATATACATTTAAGAATGTACATGTAGACACTTCAAATCATCCTGACTGATATTATGCATCTGAATTTTATTTTTTAACACCATTTCGTCTCAAATCAACTCTTTTCTAAGTATTTAATTAAATAATCTATTTTATTTAATTAAATTTATCACTTTCTCCTATTAATCAAATAATCAAATTTATTGGATTAATTCGTCTCATTTAATTATATAATGCAAATTATTTAATTAAACTTTGGTGCAGGAGCACCCTTGATGCAATTTTAAGTTATATTGTGAAACTTTGTTTTGGCTTTATTGATGTAAATAAGGTCATTTGAGACCATCCTAAGTGGTTTAGGACCATTTTTGGGTCATTTGGTGAAATTTAGGCAAATATTGTAAAAATTGCTCAAGAAAGCTGTCAAGTAGCTTGTCAAAAAGTGTAATTAAGGTGTTTTGTCAACAAAATAATCAAAAGGTAGTTGAAAATAGTTGGTTTTGGTTTGAAATGTATAAATACACCCTCCAAAACTTGAATTTGGGGTTGGAGACATTATTTTTGAAGTTTGATGGATGGAAACCTCAAATTTTGTGTGCATTTTCTGATTCTTGCATTGTTTTCAGGCTGAAGTTGTGCATTCTATGGCCTGGTATGGACTAATATTGAGGATTATAATATATGTATGGTAATATATTTGTTTCTAGTTTATAATTATTTTTGTCTCATTGAATTTTATTGAGTTTTGTGGGAGATATGACTATTTTGGTGAGACTGCCCTATTCTAACAATATTGTGCAGAATTTTCAGTCTGAAAAATGCGATGGTATAGATTGCACAGTCCATATTTTGATTTGAAACCAATTGGATTTTGTTTCCACGTGAATCTACTTTATTTTTCTTCAGGTATCATCAAATTTGATTAAGATTTGAATAAGTTATGACCATTTTTGTGAGGGCAGGTCTGAACCCTACCTAGGGTTTGCAATTTTGGGAAAAATGAAATAACTTTCTTTTCCACCATTGGATCTTCATAAAAATTGGAGGAAAAGTCTATAATTATCTTATCTTCAATCTTACTGAATTTATTGGCTTCATTATTTTTTTTGTGGAAGTTATTAATGACAGTTCATTGCATTAAATTGTGGGTTGCCATGGAAATGTTTCCAATGTGATCAAGAATGCACTTAATCATTGTTTGAGATGAATCAATTTATGAAAGTTGTTAAGTGAATCAAGTTTGTTTCATGTTTGTCATTTTTGATTATGTCTCAGTTGTGTTATTGCAAAGTAAGCCAAGAATGCATAAGAGAAATAATTTTGTATCGTTTCTTTGAATGATTGGTTGAGTTGAATTCTGATCCTCCTAGCACTGCATCAAATTGGTATCAGAGCCCAGTAAGGTTTGGGTAGAGAAAGAGTTTGTGTTTGTGGTTGTGTGTGTGTGTGTAGGTTGAGGAAGGAACCTGATTGCCTAGGTGAGGCAAAGTGAAGTGGAAGAAAGGAGAGACTTGCTTGTGAAGATGAATTTGTTGAGAAGATTGGAAAGATGTTTGCAAGCTGAGGATTCACAAAGGAAGAAGAAAGAAGAGAGGAAAATAAAAGAGGAAAAGGAAAAGAAAAAGAAGAAGGATCAAGAAATGAGGCAAGCACTAGAGGAACTCAGTAAGAAGATAAAAAGATGTGAGGCTAATCTGAAGCAGTTGTATAGGCAAGCTACAAGTTGGAATTTGACAGTGAAGGAGAGAGTTGTGTGGCCCATCAAAAAGATTATTCAAAGAAGGAAAAGAAAAGAAAGGATGGCAAAAAATGAGGAAGAGGTAAATTTTGTTGAGCAAAGTAA
>VDFB02022511.1:0-79446 GCA_007258455.2 Sequoia sempervirens | reverse complement strand
AATATGTGTTCCAATATATGGTGAAGCATGTAATGTGGTCTGTACATTATCTTCTGGTTGCAGAAGCATGTACTTCAAAGTTCATTGGTGTTTTCATTAGGTTTGGATGACCTAGTGTTTACATGTCATGCAAAGGATAAGTATCAATTAAGGAAGCATGTGATTGATCTGAGATGTTGTTTTGGGTCTTGGTGAAGTGTTGGTGTGGTATGCTCTCATACTTATCCATCGCTGTAATTTTGAGTTTTCGACCTAATTTGAATTTATAAAATGAAGAGTGTGTAGCCAACCTTGGAGAAGGTTTCTAAGGTTGAAAATGGTATAAATACAAGGCAAGATGTTAAGGTTTGGATGCCACAAGTGTGAGAAGAAAGAGTGTGTGAAAGTGAACTGAGGCAGCAATATTTTGATGTGCTAGAATCCTGAAAGTAGTGAGTTGATGGTGTTTGCAATTCTCTGATCAAGGTTGCAGATGTGTAGAATTTGTTGTGGTGGATCTTTTGTTGCATTGAGAAATTTTTCTTTGTGTAACATTCTTCTCTTTATCTTTCTATATCTATAGGCAGTGAGCCTCCCTTTTGGACAGTGAGTCCTATCCAAACAGTGAGCCCTTTGGCAATGAGCCTCTTTGTAATCGGTTTTTGCAATTACTCTATATTGTGAGCTAATCCTCACCGTGGTTTTTCCCTTATTGGGTTTTCCACATAAATTTAGTGTTTCTTGTGTTAATATTGCTTTATGTTATTTTCACTTTATGCTCATAGTTAATAACAGATTAAAGTGGATGTGGAGTTAATAATTGTTTGAGATTTGTGAATATGATTGGTGAAAACTAATTCACCCCCCATGTCAGTTGTCTTGTGCATTTCAACAGATCTCTATGTGACTTGAAGAACCAAAAAATAAGGACATGTGGACTCGTCTCAATTTCTCTAATAGGTTTTCTATCAAAGGCTAGAATTGGGAGCAACAAAATGATGACACATGGCACAATCTCATGAGGATTATGCATCCTAGCACACTTAAAGTTTAAAACAACTTTAAAACATGTGTTTATATCATAAGTTACTCTATCATTTGATGAATGTTTGATGGATGATTGTAGTTGAATTTTGGAATGAAATGCACAGAGTGTTGGGCTTGTGAAATAAAACCTCTAGAGTTGCCCTATAACTATTATATTTAGAAAGATCAATAGTTGAGAATTTATTTGAAATGGAATATTTTAATTATGTCACCTCTCACTGAAAGTGATCAATTAATAGGTGCAAAAGTACAAGACAACTGTTGAATTTATTTCTAAGTGTCTATACAAAATTGTAACCTACTAATTGTGTAGTCCAGAGGTAACACATTTCATTCACTTTAATATTTGAAAAAAAGAAAAAAAAAAAAGAACTTTCAAATGCTAAGTGATTTTATTTTTAAATGAGAGGTTCAACACACAAGGTGATTGCTCATTGCAGGGCACTAGGGAGATTTTGGGTTCCAGTGCAGCCAATCCACTCTTATCAATGTCTCTATATTAATCATTTTTTCAAGAATCAAAATCCAAGTAAGTGAAAGACAAAAATCCTACGTTTCATCATTTCTTAAGTTATTAATTTTTCAAACTTTGGGTTTAGGGTTGAGAACTTGAGATACTTAAGAAAAATTAAGGACTTAAGAGGGAATTCACACTATACAAGCATGTATACCACCACTACCAAACCCATTGTTCGGAGAGGAAAATAAAAAATAAAATAGAAAAATACATTATATTGGAGTGCTTAAAGCCCTAGGTTTCACAAATGAATACCATGATATTTATGATCCTAAAATGTATGGTAGGCTTACCTTAGAACTTGGATTTTCATGTGAGAATAAGGTTAAAAATAAAATGCAAATTCAAAATATTCAAAAAAAATTGAATAATAGTGTCATTGCACCATGGGTAATTGGATTAGGGCGCATGATGTTACATGAGGTTTTCCCTTGCCCAAAATTTACCATGGTTTGTGCCCATACTTATGATGAAAACAAAAGAGTAATTGTTAATAAAGATAGCAAAGAAGAAATGTTATCCATCACTGCAGAAGAATTTGGAAATGTGTTGGGGTTTACAACCAAAGAATTTGGAAACATCCACATTGACCTAGAAAAGCTTGCTAGTGATTATGAAGCAATCAATGAAGGTGAGAAAAAAAATTCTAATTAAAATAGTTCAGGGTAGTAATAGTAACATATTCAAAAATAATCATAAGCCTCCTTATGATTTGAGAATTTTTAAACCATGGTTTCAGGATACTATTTCCATGCTAGCATTTTTCATCAGACTGGATATCAATCGGGAAGTGGGTGCAAGCCTCCTTGAAATGGTATATAATATCCACTATGGTAAGTGGCCTGTCAAATATAAATTTCTTGATCACATCATAGAATCAATGCATAAACATTTTTTAATAATTAAAGGAGGTTCCACTAAGACATTTAGCTTCACAACCCACTTGTGCTATTTTTTTCTATTCAGATTTAGTGGAATGTTTATGACCAACAAGCTTTTAGATTCAGCCCTATACGATTGTTGAGGAAAAAAAATGACTCTAGTATATGATTAGACCACTAAGATAAGGATGCATAATTCTTGAAGGAACTACAATCATTTTGTAGACTACTTATTGGCTGCATTGTATCAAGCAATTACAAATACTCCAATGCCTAGATTGCCTATGTCTTATAGAAATTACATTAACTAGGAAAAGAAATACAATTGGTTGATTGGTACTTAATGGAAGAATATACTATGCTAAGATTTTATGGATCAGGAGTAGAGCCATACAAACTTCCAATACATGTGATAGAAAGGATTTTTGCATTGGAATATGTACAACAGATGGAGAGTACTAATCAAATGTACTTTGTTAGTCAGCAAAAGAAGAGCATATTTCCTTCTTTACCTTTTTCATGTGGAGGTTTCACATTTGAGAGAAAAGCATTTAGTGTTCTACATTATCTTTTGAAAAAAAATCAATTTGATGTTGTCTCTCACTAGTAGTATGATCCATGTGACACCATTAAATCAAGGATTGTCACCAATAAGAATGTTGCAAGTAGAATTCAACATCAAAGTAAACCATTGCTTGAAAACTTGAGAAAAAAGGATTCTTTGGATGAGGTCAAAAAAGAAATGGAGAAAATTGCTACTGAGAAAGGTATTTCTTTTGAACAATTGTTAGTAGAAATTATGGCATTGCACCAATAGAGAGAAGCAGAGAATCAAATTAGGAGGTATGAAATTTTTTATGAAAAATTAATTAACCATCTACTAAAGTAAAAATACCATTTTATCTAAAAATGTCTTGTACAAAAAAAAATTGGTCACAATAAAAAATTACTACCTTTTGGTCTATGAGAAAGGATCTAGGTGAACCAAAAACTAGTGTCACTTCAAGAGATCGAAGAAGATTTTGAGTTTAGAAATTTGTGGAATAAAGAGCATCCCTATGAACGCGAAGAAACCAATGATGAATTTGACAATAAATCTGATGATGATAGGTAAGAACAAAGAGTACAATATGCAAGAAAAGTCAAATCGAGTTTAAGTGATACCACAAAACAATCATATACTTTAGGAGAAACCATAACCAAAAAATGGGGTTATGAAGATGGTGGTTTGGGGTCCCAAGGACAAATAATTTGGATGGAAATAGATGTATACCATAGAAAACCTAGTGATTTGCAAGGTATTAGAGCTGATAAAATACCCCAAGGGCATACAATAGTTGAAACTATTCATTTTGTTACAACTTCAAATTATAATCCTCATGGTAAAATACAATCACAACCAAGACATGCCCATGGTGGAGAATCTAGTGCAATTGGAACTATCATTGGTGGTGATGCTATGGGCAGTAGTAGTAGTAGTGTTCAACATGTGCTACAACAATAAATTACACACAAGATGCCAACAATACAAGATACTACACAGACACCTAGTGATCAAGGAATACTGAAGAGGTAAAGGATTATGACACAAAAAAGTTCAACTACCACTACCAATACCACTACCTTAATTTCCACCCTGAAGGAGTTATTTCTAGACATTCCTCTAGTTAGTGTGATTGCAACAACAATGGCTAATCCTCAGCCTCGGGCTTGGTCTCAAATAATTGGAGATGTTCACATCACTACAAGTACTCCTTCACCATTCAAGCATTCCAGTATTTCTGTGTCCTCAAGTTTGATTATCATGATGAGTTTAAAAAGAAGTTAGAAATGTATAAAAAAAAGGAAGCAATTGATAAAGATACGTCTACTGTAACTTGAGAGCCTGCAAAAACTAGGGTATTACCCACATTTGAACCAAATAAAGAAATCATGGAGTAAATGTTTGTTGTTCCCATAGTTTAAAATAAAAGAAAGAATTAGATGGATCACTCTGAATTTCAAGTGAGCAGTTTCCAATTGGATTTTTTTGGATACAAAAACTTTGAAAAAATTAATATATCAAAGAAGAATAATGAATTGGTGTACACATCATTGCTAAATCAAGAGAGACTAGAAAAAAAGGTTACATATTCAAATAGAAAAGTTACAAGAAGACATAGAAAATGAGAAAGCAAAGAGAAAAGAAATAGATAATATGAGCAATGAATTAGAAAAATGATGCAGGAGCATCCAGTGGTGTAAGGGCAATCTTGCATCACCCAAAAATAGTTAAATTTCAAGTTTCTCAGTTTTTAGATGTTTTTACATTATTGGATACCCTTTTCGTCATAATGAAATTCCTAATTTACGGTTTTTATTTTCTATTCCTGGGTTGAAAGATATTGCAGTTTGAGTTTCCCAGTTTTGCACCTAAAAATCTTTTGAGTTAGATTTGAGGCACTTAGAGTTCCCTGAATGATCCCAAAATTTTCCAAAATCGGTGTAGTGGATTTTGAGCGCGTTATTGACTTCGAGACCTTTCCAACGGTTCAAACGGTTCTCAAATCAGAGTCCCAAATCAAAAGTTATGGCCCCGGGAAGTTGGCACACTTTCTAGAAGATACAATTGCAAATGTTCTTTTGAAATTTGAACTTCAAGTTGTAATTTTTAGCGCCAAACCGCCTAAACTCAAATTTGAATGTTGTTTTGGCTCCAAACTAAAGAGGAGCCCTATTTATGGGCGGGTTTCAAATTTTTGGGTAGCTTTTTGGGGACAAGCTCACATATTGCGAAAGGGTTATTTTGTAGCTTTCTGTAACTTGCATGTGTTGTAGAACTTGGGGATTTGAGATCCTCTACATGTAATAAGCTCCATTTTCTAAATAATAAAATTATTCTCTTGTTTGTGGTTTATTTTCTCGCGGTTCTGGGCCGCGTCTCATCAAGTGGTATTAGGAGTGAGGTTTTCGGAAAGCATGTGGGATGTCACGATCGTGAGGCGCCTCAGCACTGTGACCGGTTGTGGGTTGAGGTCAAGAAAGATGCCTCCAAGTGATACCTCGGTATGGTGGTGCCGTAGGTGGCTGAGGTGGCAGAAATGTTGGTGGAAGAGACGCACCGGCAGCCCTCCGCAGAAAGATTGATGCGTTACAAGAGCAGCTGAGAAGAGGGTTAAACCCGGTGGGAGTGAAAGTGAGGATGAAGGAGAGGTTTAGATGTAGAAGAGGAAGAAGAAACAATTGATCAAGACCAAATATGGCTATTAAGGGCCATTTCAAAGATCAAGAAAAGACCCAAAGCAGAAGTCCCTAGTTATTCTGAAAGTCTAAATCTAGAAGAGTTGATCGACTAGATCAACGAGCTAAAAGAATATTTTGAGTATGAGGAAATAGAGGACCCAGATCAGGTTAAGTTTGCAAAAATGAAGCTGAAGGGCCATGCCAAGATTTGGTGGAAAGAGGTCCAGTTGGAAAGAAATCGAAAAGGAAAAGTCAAGATCACCAGATGGGATCGCGATGGTAGAGAAACTCAAGAAGCGCTCATACCGCTGACCACGAAGTTAGATTTGTTGAAGAAATTGCAAGGGTTGAAGCAAGGAAGCAGATCTTTGAAAGAATATACTGAAGATTTTCACAAGATAATCAGCAGAACGGGCCACATAGAGGCCAATAAGGAGAAGGTAGCCCGATATCTTAATGGGTTATGACCGAGCATTCAGGAGGAGTTGAGCCTAGTCAGAATGACCACCATTGAGGATGTGTATCAGTTTGTTTTGAAGGTGGAAGAGACGGAACAAAAGATTTGATGGAAGCAAGTAACAAGGACTACGAGGTCAAAGCGAAGGGCAAAGGGAAGACCTTCGTGAGTTTAAACATGATGAAAAGAAAAGTGAAGATGTGGTACCAAATGGGGTTAAAGGGGAATGACAACTTAATACCAAGTGATCAAAAATAGTGGTGTTCAAAGAGGTAGAGGACGCAGGGAGATATGGACAAGGGATCTCGGAAGAGGTGGAATGAGGAACGTGTTTCCAATGTGGTAAAGAAGGGCATCGAGCCTATGAATGTCCACAACACCAAGGAAGGGGCGCATGCGCCGGCGGTCGGAAGGGTTGCAACATGCGTGACGCAGGGAGGCCCAATCAACATTTAGGATGATGTTGAAAGGGGAGAAGCCCTAGTGATTAGCAGAGCCCTAGTGACTGAGGAAAAGGAACGAAAACATAGGAAGAATTTGTTTCACACAAGGTACAAGTGTGAAGGAAATTGTTGTGATGTCATTATTGATGGTGGGAGCACCGATAATCTGGTGTCAGAAGAGATGGTCACAAAGTTGAAGCTGAAGAGGGAAAGGCACCCGTATCCGTATCAGATTGCCTGGTTGCAGAAAGACCACAAAGTTTTGGTCAATGAGCAGTGCCTAGTAAAGTTCAAGATCAAGAGCTACCATGATGAGGTACTCTGTGATATCATCCACATGGATGCATGTCACATGTTGGGGAGGCCGTGGTAGTTCGATAGGAAAGCTATACATGATGGCCATGCAAACACTTATTCCTTGACAAAGGATGGAGTTCGCCACAAGTTGAAACCCCTAAAGGAGACCGAAGAAAAGGTATGCAGTAGTGCTAGAATTTGTTATGTAGATGGAAGAAAAAAATTAGAAGGTATGAAGCATGAGCTGCAGGTGTTATGCATTGATTCTAGAGAGTGAAAGTAAGGAGGATAGTGAGAAGGTTCCGTGGTTGAAGTTTTGGATGTTAGATGAGTTTCTCGTGGATATTGTTTTTGATAATTTAATTCGAGGGTTTACCACCAATAAGGAAGATCATTCATCAGATTGACTTGATCCCTGGAGCCAGTTTGCCAAATAAGGTAGCTCATAGAATGACTAGCAGAAAATGAGGAGTTGAAAAGACAAGTTCAAGAGTTGTTGAGAAAGGGTTTGATACGTGAGAGTTTGAGTCCATGTGTAGTACCTACAGTACTAGCACCAAAGAAGGATGAAGAGTGGAGGATGTGTACAGATTCCTGAGCCATAAACAAGATAACAATCAAGTATACCCCCGCCAAGGATGGATGACCGATGGACTGCTTGAGGAGCTCAAGACTTCACAAAGATTGATCTGAAGAGTGGATATCACCATATCCAAATTTGAGAGGGAGATAAATGGAAGATCGCCAAGACCAAAAGAGGGCCTGGCATTTAATGGTTAGTCATGCCTTTTGCCAACTAATGCACTGAAAGCACACTGGCAGTATGCCTGCGAACAAGGTACTAAAAGAATTTCTCGAAGTTTTGTTATTGTGTATTTAGATGATATTTTGATTTTCAGTAAGACATTGGATGAGCATCTAATGTACACTGAGAGCCTTGAGAAGTTAAGAGAAGAGAAACCGTTGATTAATCTGAAGAAGTGTAGTTTTGTGAAGAGGGAGTTAGTGTACTTGGGGTTTGTTGTCTCAGCAGAAGGTCTCAAGATGGACCCAGAGAAGGTGAAGGCTATTCTAGAATGGCCTACCCCAAGAACTACTACTGAGGTGAGATCTTTCCATGGTTTGGCTAGTTTCTATAGAAATTTCATTAGAAACTTCGGTAGTATTTAGACCCCGACTAAAACAATGAGAGGATAGAAAGAATCTTGCCGGAGCACCGAGCAGCAAAAAGTTTTGAACCTGCTGAAGCATAAGTGATAGAGCAACTGCTTGAGCCCTCCCAGATTTTAACAAGGTGTTTCAGGTGGATTGTGATGCCAGTGGTTGTGCCATTGGAGTAGTGTTGAGCCAAGAAGGTAAGCCCATTGCCTATTTCAGTGAAAAGTTAAATGATGCCAAGAAAAAGTATTTTGTATATGATCAGGAATTTTATGCAATAGTTCAAACATTAAAGAAATGGAGACATTATTTGTTGCCGAAGGAATTTTTTCTATATACTGATCATCGCCTGCTACCTAAATAGTCAAAGGAAAATTAAATCGAGGCATATGAAATGGGTAGATTTTTTATAAGAAGTTATACCTTTGTTTTGAAACATAGGAGTGGGAAGTCAAATAGGGTTGTAGATGCCTGAAGTAGGAGGCATACATTGATGACAAAGATGCAGATTGAAGTGGTTGGGTTCAATGAACTTAAGACACTGTACGCAGAAGATCCTAATTTTGCAGAGGCTTGGAAAACTTGCAAGGAACCTGTAACAGTGGATAGGACAAGGTGGTTGGATTTCATAATCTAGGATGACATGTTATTTAAGGAAGTCAATTGTGTATCCCGAGGAGTTCCATGAGGGGAGAACCTCGATAAAGGAGAAGCATAGTGGAGGAATGGCGGTGACATTTGGTCGGGATAAGACCATTGCCATTATCAGTGAGCATTATTATTGGTCTCAGTTGTCACAGGATGTGAAGAAGTTTGTACAAAGCTACAGGGTATGTCAGATGGCTAAAGGAGTGAGCTAGAATACAGGCTTATATCAGCCCTTACCTGTACCAGAGGCCATGGGAGGATATAAGTATGACTTTGTTCTTGGTTTGCCAAGGACACAACGAGGGAATGATTTAGTCTTTGTGGTGGTTGATAGGTTTTCGAAGATGGCACATTACATTCCATGTCAGAAGACCCATGATGCAGTCCACATTGCTAACTTGTTCTTCAAAGAGGTGGTGAGGCTACATGGTCTACCAAAGAGTATTGTTTCAGATCGTGACACCAAATTTGTGGGGTACTTTTGGAGGAACTTGTGGAAGAAGCTGAAGACAAAGTTGAAGTTTAGTTCTGCACACCATCCACAAACAGATGGGAAGACAGAGGTTGTTAACAGGAGTTTGGGTAACCTACTGAGATGTTTGGTAGGAGATAAACCCAAGGGATAGGACTTGATCTTACCCCAGGCAGAATTTTCTTACAACAATTTTATCAATAGAAGCACTAGTAGATCACCATTCCAGATTATGTATGGAGGTAGCCCCAGAACAGCTCTGGAATTGAGGAAGATGCACCAAGAGAAGAAAATAAGTGTTGAAGCCAAAGATTTTGCAGAGCACATCAAGAATATACATGAGAAGGTACAAGAACACATTAATAAGATGAATATGCAATATAAGGCTAAGGTAGATCAGAAAAGGAGGAATAAGTAGTTTCAGATTGGTGATGAAGTAATGGTCCACTTGAGGAAAGAAAGGTTTCTCGTGGGAACCTATAACAAATTGAAGATGAAGAAATTCGGTCCCTGTAAGATTTTGAAGAAGCATGATTCAGGGAATGCATATGAGGTAGAGTTGCCTGATGGAATCAACATTTCCCCTGTGTTCAACATTTCAGATTTGACAGAGTATCATGAAGGTGGAATGGAGGAAGCACTAGCAATAGGGCAGTATGGCATTCCAACACCTACTTCAAAAAGGGAGGAGATTGAAGCAATCTTGGATAGTTGTGTGGGAAGGAGTACCAGAAACAGGCAGTATGAAGAATATCTAGTGAAATGGAGAGGAAAGCCTATGGAAGATTCATCCTGGCTATCTAAGGCAGTGGTTGACTAGTTGGGTTTTCCTCAACCATCTGAGACGTGACGGGGTCACTTCTCAAATTACCCTGGGTGTCTGATGCAGGAGCATCTAGTGGTGTAAGGGCAATCTTGCATCACCCAAAAATAGTTAAATTTCAAGTTTCTCAATTTTTAGATTTTTTTACATTTTTGGATACCCTTTTTGTCATAATGAAATTCCCAATTTACGGTTTTTATTTTCTATTCCTGGGTTGAAAGATATTGCAGTTTGAGTTTCCCTATTTTGCACCTGAAAATCTTCTGAGTTAGATTTGAGGCACTTAGAGTTCCTAGAACAACCCTGAAACTTTTTGAAATTGGCATAGCAGATTTCAAGCGCGTTATTGACTTCGAGACCTTTCCAACGGTTCAAACAGTTTGCGAATCAGAGTCCCAGATCAAAATTTATGGCCCCGGGAAGTTGGCGCACTTTCTAGAAGATACAATTGCAAATGTTCTTTTGAAATTTGAACTTCAAGTTGTAATTTTTTGCGCCAAACCACCTAAACTCAAATTTGAATGTTGTTTTGGCTCCAAACTAAAGAGGATCCCTATTTATGGGCGGGTTTCTAATTTTTGGGTAGCTTTTTGGGGACAAGATCGCATATTGCGAAAGGGTTATTCTGTAGCTTTTTGTAACTTGCATGTGTTGTAGAACTTGGGGATTTGAGATCCTTTGCATGTAAGAATCTCCATTTTCTGAATAATAAAATTATTCTCTTGTTTGTGGGTTATTTTATGTGTCTCGGGTTGTGCCCTCATCAAAAAAATAATTAAAAAAATTGCCTCTACATCTAAAAGAAAAGAGGATAAACAAATAAAGGTGGAATTGAATGAACTAAATAAAAGGTTATAAGAGAGAAAAAAGAAATATGAAAATGAAAAATCCACTTCAGAAAAGTAAAACAAAACCTAGCAAAAGAAAAACATTGGGAACAAAAATTGGAGGAAGAAAGAAAAAATAATGAAAGATTGGTAGTAGAGCTAAGGGAAACAAAAAATGAAATAAACTCTTGTCAAAATAAGTTAACTACATTTTGTAGAGAAACAATGAGGCATATGAAACAAAAGATCTAGGAGGAATAATGCAGAGGATTTATCATTTGTGTGAATTTTTTCAATTGATTGATGATCTAATAGTACATAATAGGGAACTTAATAAATATGTAATGGACAACAAAAATATAATTTCAAGAGAGAAAATTACAAATAAAATTTTGCAAATAGTCTACAAAGCTAGTGACAATGAATTGAAATCAAAAGGAATTAATGACCAGATTGATGCCTTAATGAAGGTGTCATCTATAATTCCAAAGTGTTTGAGAATACATGAAACAGAGGAATTTCTAGATCAAGCTACAAAAAATATGAAGAAGTTTGATAAAAAGGTAAGGAAATTGATAGAACTTGGTTTTCCAAAGGCTTTTGACACAACCGAGTGACTCATTTGAAATGATGATTTCAGAAAGAAGATGGAGGATATAAGGAATGTTGATTTGGACCAATTTTCTCAAAACCCAAATGATGTGAACTATTTAGATTCTATCAAGCCACTGATAACCTTGAATGAAACTTTGATTGAATAATTCAAGTCAAGTTCCAATTTCAATCATGAATTTAAAAAAAAAATTCGAGTCAGACACTATCAATTACAACAAATGGAACTTCCATCAAATGAGCAACAGAGCATGCTACAAAAGTTGATAGACTGATTTGATAATATGAGTTTCCAACTCAACTCTGTCCAAAGTTGTCTTTAAAAAATATTTTACATTACCTCTATGTATTCCTTCATTTGTTCAAATCAATACAAAACTCAAATTCATTAATTTTTTCAATTATCTATATTAGTTTTTTGCTCAATTGAAGACAAACTTTGGTTTCTACTACTAAATAAACATTAAACGATTACTAATGTCCATTATTGTATATGCTACTATTGTTAATATATTATTAAGCATTGAGTTGAGTGATGAATCATTGAGTACATTTAAAACTTATCATTATGACACAATTAAAATATGAAATTATTAATAATATGTTTGAAATGAAAGGAAATAGGGGAATGGAATAAATGGGTAAATGGGGGGTTCACTATAATGATTTAATAATAAAGACCATATTTCTCTAATTTGATTCAAGGAAATGAGATCCAGGCTATGAGATGACTAACAACCAAAAGGTGAGTCAAATGAAGGAATGAATCAAAAAAATTCCTCTCTATACAAGGACGGGGGTACGAGCTAAATTGCACATTGGGGAGAAAGATTAAAACCATCAAACAAACTCCAAAATGCAAGCTATAAAATGAAAATGAGGGACTGTAATCAAATATGACAGAAACAATAATCAAAAGGCTGATCTAGAAAGGGGAAAATGATGTGTGCCTTTCACCAAAAGTCACCTTTTGAAGCTCACTAAGGACTTATTCACCCTATGGTGAATGGGTCCTGGCTAGGGTTCTCTGAAATCTATTTCTAGGTTTTCTTTTGTTGTATCTGCACTCCCAAATTCCTGATTTTCACTGTGGAACAGTCAGAAATAAATCTTATAGAAGAGTTACGTGATATGACAATTTTTCTTGCAACTTTGACAACTTTGCAACTTTCTTCAATTTTTCTCTTCAAAGGATCTTTCACCTAAAACCTACAATCATATGTATCCAAGAGAGAAAAATGTTGTTTGTTAGGTGAATGGGAGTTTTCCTTGATCAAACCTCATTTTGGTAATTAAAACTTGAAATGAAATGAAACATGAAAGAAGGAATGATGAATGAACAACTCTATGTAACAACTCACCAAACCTTTGATAAAACCTTGGATTGTAGATTTGTAACTAGTAGGAGTTGGCTTCAATGGATGTGGATCTTGATCATGAAACTTGATTTGAGATAATTTCCTTGAATACTTGAATAGATCTTGAACTCTACATCACCATATTAGCTCAAACAACATGAATGATGCAATACATTTTTGACATGATGATAGGAATCTTGATTTCTACAATAATCTTCAATAGTTTTACCCTTGAATGCCTTGAAAATGCTCTTGAATTACTCTATCAATACTCACTTAAATATCCTTAGCTTTCTTGAAATCTTCTTCTAGGTGAAACATAATGAAATGACCTCTTATTTATACATATCTTAATCTTTCCCAAAATTCAAATATCACTGTATAGGAGTGAATTTGCACCCCCCTTGCAGGTTCCCCTTTTACATTCTTCACCTTAGAAAATCAAACCCTAAAATGCAATTCCACATCATCCGTTCGTACTCCATCCACTTGGCGCCTATTTTTAGTGTCGATGGGGGAATTTCTATCAAGGACGTGCGCACAGTGCGTAGATGTCTACGCGGTGCACTGCTCTCCTAATAGGATTCCTACCTATGGAATTTGAAGAGGCATTGCGTTCTCCATTGATGATGAAATGTAACCCCCCTGTGCCCTTCAACTGACCTTTGAATGGCTCTTCCCCTCCTAAACCATCTTCAAATGGCTATCTTTGATTCTGATTCACACTCTCTACACTTTTTGGACATTCTTAAAGGAAATTCTCACATTCTCACACATATTTTGGCTACTTGCTGCACTATTGGCGTTATCCCAACATCACAACATTTTGTACATATACCATAGAAACTACGACATGGTGTCTTGCAAGAATTCCTTTGGCGTCACTACGCCCACACCAACTTTACCACGGTTGTAAGCTTTCTTTCCTCTCTCATTGGCCTTGAGTGCCTCTAGTTAAGGGTGGTTTTGTTCTTCTACTATCACATTGTTGTTGGGTTTGAGTAGCATAGTGTTTCTTGTAGTATTCAGTATTCTCCATTTCAAGTACTTTCTTTATCGCATTTCTACTTTTCTATCTATTTAGATGTTCGTAGAGGTGGAAACACCAAAATGGGGGTTTGACTGCAGCAAGCCCCAAAACAGCCCTAACATTTTTCCTCATCTAGTTGTGTGTAGGTACTTGTTCGTTTGGAGCTTGTGGGAGAATTGGAATTTTTGTGAGTTGAATCTTCATGATCTTATATCGTCTCTCTCATTATTTCAATTATTCTATCATTTATTGTTTTAGTCATCACTTTAAACCTCAATAGCTAGACTGTCAGTAGGCTTCTAGGGGTCTTTGTTTGTACCTTCTCACTTTCTATTTGTACGGACAACATTGCACCTGTGAGACATCAATGTGTCGTGTTGTCATCCCTATACCATGTTGTTATCCTTTGGCAGAGAGTTGAAAAAGTTACAACTAAGACTCTAGAAACCTATTTTTTTAGCCCCTTAAAACTCTCGAGTTAGTAGAGTGACAAAAGCACTGAGAGTGCTCTTCATTCTCTATCCTCCAATTCCCTAAACATTTGTGTGGTTGAGGTAGATAATGGCAGCCTTTAACTCTTGTCTCTCTATTACCTAGAGTTGTTGAGTGGTCGGTCCCCCTCCTCTACATTTTGGTTTTGTTTGGTAGTGCTAAAAGACCCTTCCCTCATATCCTAGGAGTGTTGTGGGTGTGAGTCTTGTTAGGTGCCTAGCCTTGCAACCCAACCTACAACCCCTAGTGGCATAGCTAGGAGGTTTCCTAAGCATTACAAAATGAAACCTGGAGTGGGTCACCCTCTAATTGTGAAACCCTTACGACCTCCTATGAAAGTTTTGTCTAGTGTATGTAAAGATAGCTTCCTTCTTACATTTACCCATCCCATTTGTGCAACTTACGAGCAGATCTCCCCCTATAATATTTTCCTCGTAGGATTTGTCGATGAACTCTAATCGAGAACCATCCTATTTCTATATCCCCACACATATTAATAGGAATACCGTAACTGGTCTCCTCATTGACCCTACATGTTGGGTGAATGTTATTATAGAGGAAATCATGTTGATTAAATTTTTACATAAAGATGGATATGATGAGTTTAGAAGCACTATACATACACATGATGGGATTTTTGTTCCTCCCATTAGTTGTATCACCTTTTCAATCCTAGTTGGGCCTAGAACTGTGAATGCACTCTTTGATATCATCCCAAGGTCTGAGTTGTTTAGGGTGAAACTAGGCATTCACTTGCTAGTTGCCATGAATGCAATTCCCTCGATATTCCATAAGTGCTTGAAGTTTTCCCATGAGGGTTTCATGCATGTATTCCATGACATTGGTTACAAACCAATGATTGCATGTGGGGGCTACTCAGCTGGATCACTTTTGGCCTACCCCTATTGGTCCACTCCCTCCTAGGATGGACCTGTTGTATTGAACTTATGTGAAATACAAGTGGGGGCATAATTCCAAAGGTGAGATACCCTCCTCCTTATGCCATTTCACATAGAGCTTGCATAAAGGTGGAACGTGAGGCTACCCTGGCCACTCGAAGAAGGGAAGAGAATTCTTCCTAGGGTTCTTCCTCTTTCATTGTCCCGCCTACCACTTCCTCTCGACCTGCTATGGCACCATCGATTCCCACTCCTATGCACTTGTTGGAGAGTTTGATGGTGCCCTCTTGGAGAAAGCCCAAGTGTCCAGTGTTTGAACTTCCTATCTTACCTACGGTGCCTCGACCCATTTTTTATGGTAAGGGGAAGGGTCCCTGTCGAGCATCCTTTATGTCTCAGCCTTCGTGGCTTCTATAGAAGAGGGGGATTCACTACACACGATTTCTCTTCATTCGGAGAGCCTCACTAGGTGAACTAACCTAATCTACCTTAGGAATAAAGGCAAGAGTTATAGAATTTGGAAGACCAGGTCACAAAGATTTTTTGGACAAACTAACAAGCTCTCGGCCAAAGGACATCAACGCAAGATACAGACTACAGCATAGTACGCCGACGTCTTAGAGGCACATTGGCATCTCGTATGGACCAGAGAATGAGTTTCTCATAGAAAACACTTAAGTGGCTACTTCTACTTCGATTATCAAGAAATTATAGAATGCGATAAAATAATAGAAAGTGATAGAAATGAGATAAAGTAAAGAATAAATGATTAAAGATAAGGAGTAGAAAGGAAAGAAATACTTACAACCACGTGAGTGAAGAAGCCTCCACCAAACGAATGTCTTCAAAACCTGCAAGCATGATATCTAGAGAGAATGTTGGGGTTGTATAGGGGTTTTCCTCAGTCAAACCCCCATTTTGGTGTTCCCACCTCCACAAAAAACCAAAAGATAGAGAGAAAGAGTGTGATGAACAAAGCATGTGGTGAAAGAAAAACCCGCTCAGGATTAGAACCCGCACCACCAAATAAGCGTGTGATAAAAGCAAACCCCGCTCGAGGAGGAGAACCAGTATAACAAAAGAGGTGATAAAAGAAAACCCTGCTCGAGGAGGAGAACCCGTATCACCAAGTAAGTATGCAAATAGTAAGGGATAAGGAATCCCAAGATGCTCACAAGCATGAAATGAAGGAGATGAAGTTGCAAAGGGTGTTATAAAGAGAGCTTGAGAGAGCTTGGAGCTGCTACAACAAGCTATTATGACGTGCAAAATAAAGCTAAAGTGTAGAAGGCTAGAGAGAAACTAGAAGTGGAAGAAGTCCCCAAATGAAGTGAAAAGAGAACTTTTAAAGAGGGAGAAGAAGCTTCCTGGGTGGTTATAGGGAATCCCGAGTCGTTTCCACCAACAAACTTAGCTGACAAGTGGAAAACATGCTCAAAAACGTCTGTATGAGTGTTGACACATCACAGGATGCTAGCGCGGTGTGTGGAAGTCCACACAACACGCTAGTGTCTAGACACGTCACGCTACGAGACAATGTGAATGGGAAAATTGAAAAGTTCAACAAAAAGCTAACACGTGAAGGTGGTTGCTGAAAAGGGTTGTTGGAGCATCTTGAGAGGGAAAAGGCTAGTGCAAGGGTTAAAGTGAACCTACTCAGGATGCTAAGGGAGTGGACACTAAAGCAGATGCAAGAATATAAGTGAGATCACAAGGGTGCAATTTTACGCTTATACATTTTTCCCCCACTTTAGTGGGCATATGAATCTACATTAATATGCATGCTAAAGGAAATATACTAAATATACATAAAATCATATGCCAAAAGGATACTATAGAGGAAGTAGATAACTCTTCGAACCTTGGAAGCTTGCCCCCAAGTTGAAGATCTACAAAACTAATGTGTTAGAAAAGAAAAGCTGCACCAGACAACAATGTTAGAATATAAAAAGCTAAAGGATTTGAGTCAGCAAAGTGAAAGAGACCTCGTGTAGAAGGTTGTCTCAGTACTATGTGTCATCCCCAAATTAAGAAACAACATATAGAAGAATTCTAGAATGAAGAGGGAAAGGGTATATACAGAGAGAAGAGAGAGATGAACAAAGCGTGTGGTGAAAGAACAACCCGCTCAGGAGTAGAACCTGCACCACAAAATAGGAGTGATAAAATCAACCCTACTCAAGGAGGAAAACCTGTATCATAAAGTGTAGGTGATAAAAGCAATCCTCACTCAAGGAGGAAAACCCGTACCATAAAGTAAAAGTGTAAGCACCTCACAAGCCCATAGACCTGCAAGGAGGCATCCCCCAAGATCTCTCACATGGAAGAAGCTAAGAAAGTGCCTTACAGACCCGTAGACCTGCAAGGAAGGTATCCTTCAAGAACTCTTACATGAAGGAAACCCCAAGAAAGCTCCCTATAGACCTGTAGACCTACAGGGGAGCCACCCGCAAGATCTCTCACATGGAGTAAGTTGAAAGGAAGTTCCCTACAGGCTCTCAAACCTGCAGGGAGGTGTCCCCAAAGATCTCTCACATGGAGGAAACCAAATGAAGCAGACTCTGCTGAGTCAAAGCGGTGACATGTCTACCCACAGATAGTACTTGTCAAAAAGCGGCCATGTAGGGAAGTAAGAGGATAGTCACACAAACTATTGATAAGTTGGAAAACTTTCAAAGGGGTCCCTCAAGAACCCGGCGTGAAAAAAGAGGGGTCCACTCAAGGGACTCGCTATTTGAGAAGCAAGGTCTAGTCAAGTTTCCCCCAAGCTAGACACAAAGAATTCATTCGAAAGAAAGACTTTCAAAGAGTTCCCTTAGACACCCTTCAAAAGAGAAAAAGGGGGTCCACTCAAGGGATGCTTCACTTTGAAAGACATAGCGAAGAGAGGGGTCCTTAAGAAGGACACACATCTTTGAAATAAATTATCACTTCCCACAACATATAGTGGAGGAGAACCATGAGAGATGCTTAGAACATGATAGAGTTGAACCAAGATATCACTTGTCATTTCAAGAAGAGGCAAGTGCATCAATCAAACGGGAGTTTGATGGCACCTGAATCACAAAGCTGTTATATTTTATCCTTCAAGGCCTTGCATTCACTAGTGGAATGGCCAGGCACTCGATGGTATGCATAGAAAGAATGTTTTCCTCCATCATGTTTATGAATTTTATTACATGTAGGAGGAGGAAGAGTGATCGAGCGGGCTTTAAGAAGCCTCAAAAAGATACACTCTTGCTCAGTTAAAGGATGAGGAGCAAGAAGCAACCCTTTCTATTGTGAAGAAAGGCTTGACTGCTCACAAGAAGAAGAAGAAGGAACGAAGATAGAAGGAAAAGGAGGAGGATCTCCATAGAGAGCATTATTCCGGCAAGGGCGATCCCACTCTTCTATGGGATCGCCATCATCCTCTTTAACAAGACTACTAACATTAACCTCCTTATCATGAGTGTGATCATCTTCCTCAGAAGGAGAATCAACACCAAGAACATTACAATTTGCATTCACCTTACCCCGTGATAGAAAAGAGTAACTATCTTCGATAGCGGGTGTGAATGATGTTATTAGAATGTCTAAGTGGATTGGGTCGACTTTATATTACTAGATGAAGGAATCTATAAATTCTAAAGAACCCCAGTCATCTCCAAGGCATGCATTCCCTTGGAAAGAGGTAGGCTTAGGATTTCTCGCTTCAAAAGGATCTTCTTCAAGGATATTTATCTTGAGAGTACCCTTTGTAGTAGGTACTACTGGAGTAAACATCAACACATTGGAAGACACTAAAGGGATGAGAGTAGGCACACTGAAACCTGACCAACATCTGCCATTTCACATAAGTCCATAGCATCAGGGTCATCCTTAACTTTGACTACTCGATTGTTGCAAATTAACTTAATAGATTTGTGCAAGGTAGGCGGGATTGCACCCATAGCATGAATCCAAGGTCTACCAAGAAGAAGGTTATACGGTAGCCTTTCTGACATAACATATACAAGGGTGGGTATAGTAATGGGTCCAAGTTGCAAAGGTAATACTATTGTACCTAGAGCTTTTCGCCCAACATTATCAAGCCCACGAATAGCAACAAAAGAATCATTAAGAGAAGATGGGTCAATATTAATCTTAGACAATAGATCAATGCTACATATGTTGAGCGCCCAACCAACATCAACAAGAATACGTCTAATGCCAATCTTATTAATGTTAACTATGATCATTAAAGGGTTCTCTTGCTCATGTACTTCCAGAGGTAGGAGCTCTTGCAGATAGAACGTGATATTCGGAGAATCCACATGAATATGGGCTATCAACTCATTAGCATCTACCAGCCTAGAGGAAGAAGGAAAGATGATCTTTTGCAAGGCTTCCTGAAGCATACCTTGATAAACTGAAGTAGACTGAAGCAAGTCCCATAATGAGATCTTATCCGGAGTAACCCCAGGTTGCTCGACAAGATCATAATTACTAGGTGCTTTAATTGTAGGTTAAGTGCTTGAATAAGGCTTGGTTCTTTACTCATACTATTCTCATAAGTATGGGCTACCACTCTATAAGAGGGAGCCTTAGAAATATCAGGAGAACCACCATCAAATGGAACACCATCAATAGAACAAATCCTTTTAGAAGAGGGACTAGCTGGAGTCATGTAAATGATTAGTCTCTTAGGCCATTGAGGGGTAGTAGAGACATGGATTACATTTACTAAATCATCACAACTAGTAGAATAATTATTTGAAGACATATTCTCAACATCAATCCAAACAGGATCAAATGTAGAATAGTTATTTGAAGAAACATTCTCAACATCGATCTAGGGAGAATTAGATGTGGAAGGAGGTTCATCATGCGCTAATGCATCATCTCTAGAAGAGAGTGCATTAGAAAAAATATGAGATTCATCATTCACCAATGCAACGTCTCTAAAAGAGAGTGCATTGGAATGAAGAGAAGGTAGAGTAT
Source organism: Sequoia sempervirens (assembly GCA_007258455.2). Lineage (NCBI taxonomy): Eukaryota > Viridiplantae > Streptophyta > Pinopsida > Cupressales > Cupressaceae > Sequoia > Sequoia sempervirens. Next base: position 59,322 of record VDFB02022511.1, on the reverse strand, counting down.
CATTAAGAAAGGTATCAATGATTTCATCTTCTTGCAACAAAATATCCTCTGAAGTAGGACTTTCATGAGAAGGATCAAAGATACCAAGTGACATGGGAAAATCCAAGTCACTATCACATGCATGAAATGGAATATCATTAACATTTTGAACAAAATTAGATGCTAAACTAACAAAAGAAGATATTAAATTCATTACAATTTTTTTGGTATTTTATATGTTCTAGTAATTCACGTTTTTGGAGGTCTCTGGAGCAGAATTTGAGGTCAGAACTTGTGTCGGTCCCTAAAATTTGACTACCAAAGGCATTGGTATGTTAGGGACTAAACTAGTTCTCTAGGAGACCTTTCCAACAGTGCAAACAGTTTTGAATTTCAAGCACTGAGTCAAAAGTTATGGCCTCGCCAAGTAGGGGTAAATAAATTCCTAGTTTTTCTAAGAACAATGTTCTTCACGTCAGTTTCACCGAACTGTAGAAGAGAGGGATTCACTACACACGAGTTCTCTTCATTTAGAGAGCCTCACAGGGAAAACTATCGTAATCTACCTCAGGAACAAAGGCAAGAGTTACAGAATCCGAAAGAGCAGGTCATAGAGATTTTCTGGACAAACTAACAAGCTCTCGGCCAAAGGATGTGAGCACAAGATACAGACAATAGCATGGCACGCTGACATCTCAGAGGTGCATTGGATTCTTGTACGGACCATAGAATGAGTTTCTCATAGAAAACACTTAAGTGGCTACTTCTACTCTGATTATCAAGATATTACAGAATGCGATAAAGTAATAGAAAGTGATAGAAATGAGATAAAGTAAAGAATAAATGATTAAAGATAAGGAGTAGAAAGGAAATAAATACTTACAACCACATGAGTGATGAAGCCTCCACCAAAAGAATGTCTTCAAAACCTGCAAGTGTGATATCTAGAGAGAATGTTGGGGTTGTATAGGGGTTTGCCTCAGTCAAACCCTCATTTTGGTGTTCCCACCTCCACGGACAGCCAAAAGATAGAGAGAAAGAGTGTGATGAACAAAGTGTGTGGTGAAAGCAAAACCTGCTCAGGAGTAGAAACCACACCACCAAATAAGTGTGTGATAAAAGCAAACCCCGCTCGAGGAGGAGAACCTGTATCACCAAGTATGCAAATAGTAGGGGATAAGGAATCCCAAGATGCTCACAAGCATGAAATGAAGGAGATGAAGTTGCAAAGGGTGTTATAAAGAGATCTTGAGAGAGCTTGGAGCTGCTACAACAAGCTATTATGAAGTTGTACAAACAAAATCTAAAGTGTAGAAGGATAGAGAGAAACTAGAAGTGGAAGAAGTCCCCAAATGAAGTGAAAAGAGGACTTTTAAAGAGGGAGAAGAAGCTTCCTAGGCGGTTACGGGGAATCCTGAGCCATTTCCATCAACAAACTTAGCTCAAAAACAGTCGTCTGAGCATTGACACATCATAGGATGGTAGTACGGCACGCAGAAGTCCACGCAACACGCTAGTGTCTGGACACATCACGCTATGAGACAACGCAAATGGGAAAAGTGCAAAGTTCAATGAAAAGATAACACGTGAGGGTGGCTATTGAAAAGGGGTGCTGGAGCATCTTGAGAGGGAAAAGGCTAGTGCAAGGGTTAAAACAATCCTACTCAAGATGCTAAGGGAGTGGACACTAAAGCGGATGCAAGAATATAAGTGAAATCACAAGGGTGCAATTTTACGCTTATACAACTCCTTTTGCTCCTACCTATAAGGTAGTGAATGGGAAGAGGCTTGTCGCTAAGGTGCTTGATATTTCTCTTGTTGTTGTTCCATAATCCTCTCCATCTCTTCCTCTTTCTCTTGTCCAAGAGTCCCTCCCTCCACCAAAAATGGTTGTGATGGATACTCTGATGGTTGAACAAGAGTCTTCCCTCCATTCTCAAGCTACAACCTCTAGCTCTTGGAGTTGTAGAAACTTCCTTGCGCATGAGTACAAACATTAGAGGAAGGCTCTGGTCACTGAGCAAGCCACCTTACCGAAGAAGAAAGAGGAGCCAACAACTTCTACCTTGGCATCTTCTATTGTGTCCTCCTCTTCCTTCCTCTCTGCTTCAGTTCCCTCAGCCTTAGTCTTTCTTCTAGCTCCCCCTACAAGCATTTATGATCCTCACCTGAAGAAGGTTTAGGTATTCAATGCTCCTTTTGTTGAGCCTCCCCTTTTGATGCCCCTCCAAACATCCCACCATTTTCAAAACCTGTGGACATGTCGAATACCTCATTGGATTCGCTCGCATTTTTCTCCTCTTCCTTCATGCCCTCTGCTTCATTTGTGGGAATTTCACATCCTCCAATGAAGCAGAAGATGGAGGACAACCCTACTAGAAATGGGGGTCAGAAGAAGGGTTTTCCCTCTTTGGAGGGTGGTTCTACATTGGCTTGTGTCATCTTAGTGACAGAGGAAGCCCTGACATCCCCAAAGTTTTTCACTACTCCTAAATCATTCGATGAGCTTAGCAGTGGATCTCAGGCGTTGCCTTCATTTCCTACTTAGTTGATGCATGAAACTCCTATAAAGTGCATGTTCAACTATCTGGATGAGCTCCTCGCCCTATCAATGATTTTCATGAGATCATTGACATTCACCTCATAGGAACAGAGTTGAGAAGACCTCGAGGGGCCTTCTTCCTTGGCTCTTGTTGTAGGAGGGTCAGAGGGTACCCCCCTGATATTTTGCCCTTGTAGGATCATCTTCCCTCCCCTTACAGTGATCTAGATTGGGAGAACATATATATGTAGATTAGATTGTGTGTGTATGTGTTGTGTTCCCACGTGCTTGTGTTATGTGTTACTAGATGACCCCTATCGCCCTCATAGGTGCTTAGATACAAAAGTGTTTTTATGTCATAAAAATTCCTCTATTTTTCACACCATTCTTCTCTTTGTCGTGTATTTATTTTTGACAATTAGGAATGATGCAAAGTGTTGGGGGAATTTAGGTCTCCCTTCCATGTTGACCCAATTTTTTATTTTCATTTTATCTTCATGTGCCTTCTTCACATGGTCTGATATAGTAGGGGGTTGATGATAGTTCATTTATATATATTATATCTATTTATCTACATTTATGAGTATCTTTGAACCTGAAATATCAAATCCCCCTCTCTTATTCACTATGTTATTGTCTTTCCTTTGCATCTTTCTCTCTTCTTTGCTTGTGTTGTCCCCTGTGTGTGCGACAACATTACCACTATTACATCTTGTTATGTTCTCAAGGCCACACCATCACTTTTCATTCTTTCTTTTCTCTCATTAGGATGTCATGTGCCTTTGTGTTCAACACACACCATCTTAAGGGGGGCTCTCATGTTGCTTTGATTTTCAAAAACTACATTCGATGGCCAACGAATCTTTTCTTGAAAATATTTATCTTTAAATTTTCAAAATATTTTTTAAAAATTGCATTCCTAAACAAGGACCCCTAGCGAAATACTTTTCCTTCATCATGGGTTCATAAAGAAATAATTTGAAAAAATTTCCTTTGAGGAGGGAGCACCTTTTCTTGTGGGAGAGGTCTTGATTTTCCCCTTGCTAAGATGATTTCTTCCTTTTGAATTCCTTGATGAAGTGAAGTCTTTCAAAAGGATTCCTTGATGTTGAATTGATTCATGAAAAATACTGTTGTACTTTCAAATAGAGTGTCCCTTGAGTGGACCCCTTTTCTTTTGAAGGGTACTTGAGGGACCCCTTTGAAAGCTCTTCCTTCAATTGTTGACTATTTGCATGACTATCTGATTTTTTTCCTACATGGCTTCTTTTTTATATCTAACATGTTGCTTTGCAGGTGCGCCTATGGAGTTTCTTTCCAATCCGACTCTACGAAGTCCCTTACATTGAGCTTCCTTCAAGACCAAGCACTTGGGGGGTGCCTTCTTTACAATTAAAGGACCTATGAAGTGCTATCATCCTGTGGGATCTATTCACCATTGGTTTGCGGGCCTCCAGTGCACTTTTTTCAATCCTCTTCAGGAGAGAGTACTTGTGGAGCCATTTTCCTACCCTCCACTTTCAAGCATGTTAGATTGTGGTCTACTTCCTCGATGGTTCAGGTATATTTTCTTGAAACTCTTTCAACCTTCTTTATCGAACACTCATCGGCACTCATGTTTGCTAAAGTGGGGGAAAAATGTATAGGAGTGAATTTTCACCCCCTTGAAAGTTCCCCTTTTACATCCTTCACCTTAGAAAAATTAGACCCGACAATACAATTCCACATAATCTGTCTATACTACATCCACTTGGTGCCTATTTTTAGTGTTGGTGGGGGAGTTTCTCTTGGGAACGCACATGTGGAATGTGGATTTTTGTGTTGCGCACTGTCATCTTGACAGGATTCCTGCATCCAGAATCTGTAGAGGCATTACATTTTTTGTTGGCGATGAAACGTAACGCCCTTGCACCCTTTAGCTAACCTTTGAATGGTTGTTTCCCTCCTAAACCATCTTCAAATGGATATATTTGATTCTCATGTTTGAATATGTTGTCATTTATTTCAAAAGGGGATCAGAGGAGAAGTGTGTTGATTCAATGCAAAAGTGCATATAGCTGTCATTGATGTCAAAAGTGCAGATCATGCAAAAGGCTTTGGAATTCCTAATAGCTTAACTGGTTGTGTGCTCAAGTGATCTACCTATATGTGTATGATGTGTTGTAGGTATTAAAGCATATGGTGGTGTTGTCATTAATGTAGCCATTGATGTCAACATAGTATAGGTTGTTGCAGTGAAAGTACACAAATGATTGTCAGTTTAGAATATGCTTTGGTATGAGTTTAGAATATACTCCAGTGTGTGCTCTACATTTCTACTATGTTGATCCTATGCATATTTGGATCTCAATTTTTGTTCAAGAAAATCCATGGGTGATATATCCTAAATTATAACTGCTAGTATGATGAAGAGTGAAAGTTGAGTTCATTGGTTTGTGAACTGATCCGACAGAGTTGGTTATCTATGGACTGGGAGAATTTTATTTCATTCACAGTCATATACTGATTTTCTTCAGGTCTTGTGGATCTAGAACAAGGATCATAATGGGGTTATCTATGTTTCATCAAGAGTGTCTATGGTTTAGTGCTCTGATATGAAGAATTGAGTGAGCCTCTGGTATGTTGTGTTCAAAGTTTGAGTCTTAAGTAAGAATAAGTCTAGTAGTTTGCTTCGCATTGCTTGCATATTGAATATCTTTGTCTATGGATTGTAATTTATTTAGATGCATGTTTAAATATGATATGTTCCAAGTTGGAGCATCTGGTATGAAGAGTTCAGTGAGTTATGTTCACCAAAGTGAAAATTGCTTTACCTATACATTTGGTGGTGACAGAGAGAAAGTATTCTGCTTCGCATTCCTCCACATTAAAATCTTTTTATCTGAAGTTCTAGAATTAAGTTGGTGATTGTGTTATGTGTCTCCATCTCAAATGGTTCATTATTTGGTGGTCCACAAGAATAAATTTGGATCGTGAATGAAGACTATTCCAAGAAGACCTTGTCAGTAAGAGTTTGAGCAATGTTTCTTCAACATTGCAATAAAAAGCCTATGGACATTTGTTGATGAGATCATGTGGTGTCAATAGGACTTCTTTAGATGTCTCCTCGACATGGTGAGTGTGATACCGAATGTGGAACCTAGTAAGGTGCATATGGAAGTGAGATCTAGTGTGATGAGGATGATGTATAGTCAGAAGATGAATAGAAAAAAGGCACTTGGCAGTGACTTGGATTGATGGAATCCACCATGGTAGGATGTTGTGTTGTCTTCATCAGTGTGACATTGGCCCATCGGAAGAACAGAGATGGATGTTTCCCTGACAGAGCAATAAAGTGCTATGTGGACCCAATATAATGATGTGTAAAGTGAAGGTGGACTTATGGCAATCGATAATTCATTTTTTTGCATCCTTGTTGCAAAACAACACTTGATCAAGGTGCGAAAGGAGAAGATCGATGGTCAATGTTCAAACTTGAAGATTTTACAATGGTCTAGTCAATGTGAACAGGGGTTTCAGGTCGGTGGCCGATATGTGAATGAGATCATATTGTTTAACTAATCGACATGTGAACATTTAATGAAGACGACACCAAAAAGGAGACATGATCGATCAGGATCAAATCTGATCAAATGATCAGATGAAGAAATTTAATGAAGATCATATTTCAAGGTCAGACAGAGAGAACTATTTTTCAGGAAAACTCTCAGTGACAGAAGTTAATGAAAAAGTGAATTGATGCATAGCAAAAGAAACAAAGGAGATATCTGATAGACTCTATCAGATGAGCTGGATGAATGGTGCAAGTCTCAAGATGTGTGGAGTGAGGAAAATAGAAGACAACCAAAGTATGGTTGATCGAGAAGAATCTGCAAGAGATGTGATATTTTTTTAGTTGAAGGGTGAGTTGAATAAAGCTACATCTTGCAAGAGTATGCTGCAGAGTTGGAGTGTGTGTAGCCTACAAGTTTAAAGAGAGATTAACAAAGTAATGTATAGCTAAGTTGCAACAAATAGAGTAAGAAATAGAATTAAAATTGAAATGAAAATAAGCATCTAGGTGAGCATATGTGAAAGAGAAAAAGAGCACAAAGAGATGAGTCATAGATAGAACAGTGAGTCTTTTGTGTGCAGAAGAGAGTAGTGTAGAAGGATGTGTTGTTGATTGAGTAGCTTTAGCAATAGAGTGTGAGTTGTAGTAAGTGCAACAGAGTACTGAATGTAATGATGCATTATAGGTTTTGTAGAACCAATTCTATGCATGTTTGAAACTATCATTGTTTTATTGAGTTGTAGCTCAACTTAGGGGATAGTAGTTTCCTTGGAGTTTTTGTTCCTAAACTATGGTGTTGTTGTTGGAATCAAGGAACACTAAGAGGGGGGGTGAGTCAGTGTTCAACAATATTTAAATTTCATTTCAGATCTTAACCCATTTATAGCATTTTAACAGAAGTAAAGATGCAATCACATGAAGGAAACAAAGAAAACACCATAACACCAAGATTTTTATGTGGAAACCCTGTTAGGGGAAAAACCATGGTGGATATTAATCCACAATTTATACTCTATTAAAAGTATGAAGAAAAAGGGAATGCACATGCATTCAGGCACATTGCCTAGAGCTCACTACTCAAAATTAGGAAGGCTCATTGCCTTACAAAATGTATGGATTACAGAAAAAGGTTGAACTAAGAAAGTAGCATCTACAAATGCCTAGTATCAGTTTTGGTGAAGCTCATAGATCAGATTTTGGACCTTCTATCTATTTCTGCACTTCGCTCTGCTTTGCCTTAATTCGCTTCACAAAAATCCTCTTCTGCACAAGCGAAATTCACTCAACTTATTTTTTGATATTCGCACACACATCTACTCTACTCTTCACAACTATTTACACACCAAAATGAATTACCCGAACTCACATATATATCCACTATCAAGGATTTCAATTGCTTCAAGTCAGCTTCAGCAAAATATGAAAAATTCTCCAATGGTTGGCTCAAATCACAAATTATATTTAATGCACACCCATCAAAGTCAGCTAATGTTATGTTGGGACCCAAAAAAAAATGTCTAACACAAGAAAAAATTAAACAATTACTCCTTATACATCCGCGACATGCTACATTCACCAAGTCGGCCACCATGAGCAAATAAACAGAAAAATCATCCTATCGGATCTCCTAACTCATACATCAATTAATACAATAGCATAAAACTTAACAATAAGATAAAATAGATGCTCAAAAACCTTCCTCAAGATCTAAAACCTAAAATTATAATCCGGTGAGGCATACGGATCGACATACTAACCAGATACCCTGTTCTTCATTCTCGCTTCCAATAAAACTCTATTCTTCACTCTGCCTGCCGGAAGGAACAAATTCTGATTTGCGGACCGAAATAATGACTTAGGTTGCCATCAATGACAACACTAGAATTCATATTCCAACAATCTCCCCCTTTGGAATTGATGGCAATACTTAGTGAAAAATGACTAAGTGTTGGAACCCATATGATTATGTTGCCAAAGTTCAAAATTTCAAAACACTTCTTTTCAAAATGATCTCCCCCTTAGAATGATGAAGAATTTTTCACTACTCTCTCTCCCCCTTTGACATCAATGAAAAATATATTTTTCACTGCACTCTCTCTCCCTTTCAAAAATTTGATCAAAATTTGAAGAAATACAACTGCTACTCAAGTCAAAATTATCTTGTAATTATCTTTTATTTCCAGAAGAAATATCCTCCAAGCTTCTACTACAATCCCAATGATTATGATCATGTTGTTGTTCTCTAATGTCCAGTTGATAATCTGGATGAGGGATTCTGGAATTTTGATTGTCTCTTCTAATTTCTCTCCTTTCCTCAGAACCTCAATCAACTGCTCCAATTTGCATTCAGTTAAATATTTCACTTTCCAAAAGGTGTCCACAAGGTTGTTTTTGGTAAACAAAACTTTTGTATGCTCAAATTACAACGCTTGAATCCTTTTCTTGACTGCACCATCCTGATCCTGAAACATGTTATAATCCTGGCCTATTTTGTTCAGGTCATATTCAATATGCTCCAGCTTATCTTTGTATTTCCCAACTGCATGAGGCCAACAAAGACAATAGTTGTAGATGTTATTGGTTGTATTTATGCATTGCCTCAACAAATTCATTTTCCTTTTTAGTTTGGTGAGAGATAGCCTGAACTGCTCCTTCAGATGTAGAATTATTTCTCCCTCTTTCTTGTCCTGAGACTCGGAGACTATGGCATCCTTAATGCACTCAATCATCTCTTCAGGAAACACATTATGCAAACTCTCCAAACCAATGTTATTGCACAAAAAATAATTATTTAGTGTGCTCTTGATTAGGTCCTACTCATATGAGGGTCTATCAGACCATATGTTTGCAATTTTCTGCATCCCATCTTTCTCCTGAACAAGTTGCAGTATATTTTCTTTGGATAAAACACCTTCTTCTTCACTTCCTTCTGCCATAACTACATCTGGTTCAACTAATTTTGGTTCTCTTAGAGTGTACTCATAAGATTCCTCATCTGGTATGTCCACAATCACTAGATCTTTACCTTTTCCTTCAATTTTTGGAGTCTTGTGTGCCGAAGGAGTGTAATCAAAAATCTCTTGTGCTCTTTTCTTCTTCCTCTCCATCTCATCGAAAGAAGATTCAACTTCAAGTTCTCTTACCAGAATGGAAATGCTAATTTCTCCAAACTTCCCTAGCAATTCTTTAAAGAAATTTGCATACTCTTGTTCATAATTTTCCAAAGTATTATAATGTTCAAAAATTTGTTTACAAACCAGTTCATTTTCTTTCTAGACAACATTATTGGTCTGTAGCAAGCAACTCAAAAAATATATCACAAGACATATGACCAAGGTACCAAACTTGAAGGGGTAATTTGCCTCCTTAGTTGCACATTTTCCATCAATTGATATTTTAGCAATCCACACAGATCAAAATCATGATCATCCATTATCATTTTATGAGAGATATAAATTGTCCCTGTTGAGGTTGTGCCTTCCTTGTTTCTGAAAAATATTTTGTATGAAATTCCATGCGCAATGTACCTTGTTATCATATCTTTGATCGTCGAAATTATCAAAGCCCTTTGATCTTCTGTTACTCTAGTTAGGGTTTTGACCTCCTTGTTCTGAATCGACTTCTTTTTTAGAATATACCCAACATTGCATAATCTAGTTAAATTCTTGATTACCTCTTTCAAAATGTGATAGGGTTTATCCAGGGTTAGAATGTCATCATTAAATCTATTCAAGATAAACCTAACGACTTCCACGTTATCAAAGTATGGAAATTCACTCCAAATGTCCAAACTTTTGTGTTTCACACCTTCAAGCCATTTCAATTTATCGGTTGGCAATATATTTCTCACATCCCTAATCTTTTCACTGATGTATTCATCTAAATTCACAATTCCTTTGATTTGCTTCATTTTTCCTTCCGTACCGAACAAGTTTTCTACCGAACACCAAATTTAGTGAGAATTTTACAAGCAACTAAAATACCTGATGAATTCACCACTGAAATTTCTTTACTCCTTCGAAATTCTTTTGCAAAGGCTCTCCTTGCATTCTAATTCAATGCACAGTGACAAATAAGGGTTCCAAATACCCTTTTATAACTTGCACACCTAACCTCTTTATCGCATTAAATTTTTTTCCCTTAGTGTTCTAGATACTCTGCTTTCTCAGACAACAAAAAGAAAAATTCATCTGTAGACCTTCTACTTCTCAAATTCTGCATAAATGACCATTGATACAATTTGTAAACTATTTAGCACAACTACTAACAATTTCTAGCATTCTGATGCCAACTAGTGACAGGGGGGAAAAGGATTTTCTTGAAAAATTCCCCCTAGGCCAATGGCCTAAGATAAATTTCCAAAGGAATTACTAGAACTTGCTTCTGGTGTGGGCTTATTTCCTTCATTAGATTCACTCTTCCTTACCCATGTTTTCTTCATCTAATCTCTTATCTCTTCCACAGTCATTTTCCCTTTTCCTTTATCATATGTCTGTGAAATTTTTCCTTTTTATACCGGACCTCTTCTATCCATGTTTCTATTCCTGCAAAATCTTGCAATGTGACCAAATTTGTTGCAATTGTAACACATAGAATTTATTTGTCTAGACCAATCATTCCATTGATTTCCTCTTAATTTGCATTTATTATCAATATTCCCAAATCTTCCACAAGTGTAGCATTTAACATTCCTTACACTGACAGACATACTTCTGCATTCAATTGACTTATGACCAAACTTGTTGCAACTGAAACACTGACTGGGAAATGATGGACTGCTTGAATTTATTTTACTTCTACACTGAGAATCCATATGGCCAAATTTACTACAAGAAAAGTAGTGACCATTAAAAATTTGAGCATTGGGTTGTCTTACCGGATACTTTCTTCCTTTGTTCATCTGATTTCTTTATCTAGAATCCTCATGTTTAGATCCAGAGCTTTATCCCTTCTCATATCCAAGACCTCATTTGTCATTTTCATCCTTCTATCCTTTAGTCAACTCATCAAGCTTAGAAGAATTGATCTTAAACTTCTCCTTGTATTCATTTGTAGTAGTGAGTTCATCTTTGAGAATAACTATCTGTCTTTCAAGCTCTTGTTCATTATTTTTGGATTGTTGCAGTTCAATCTCCAGCTGAATGAATCCACTATTAACTCTGTTGCATTCTTTAGATCTTTCTTTTAAGGACCAAGCTAGATTCTCCTCATTCTTCTTTCTTTCTTCAATCTCCTTGGTTTTCCTCATTACCATAGATTCCATCTCAAGCTTTAGAGCAGCATTGTCTCTAGCAAGCTTTTCACATTCTTCAATTATTTCTTTTAAGGTCTTATTTAGGTGACCATCTTCCAGGCTTTTATTTTCTTTATACTTTACCTGATCACATAGCTCCTTCCTCTTTTCTCTTGACTCATTGATTTTATCCTTCAATGATTGAATGAATTTTTTAGCATCCTCAAGATTTGCTTTTAATTCCATGACTTCTTCTTTAGACTGATCAAGATCATCAAATGCCACCAAAAGCTATTGTTGAAGACTACCAGAGTCCATTGCATTCAAAGATCCACCTAAAGCTTTAAAACTTCTTCAGAGGAACCTAATCTGATACCAATTGTTGGACTCAAGGAACACTGAGAGGGAGGTGAATCAGTGTTCAACAATATTTAAATTTCATTTCAGATCTTAACCCATTTAGAACATTTCAACAGAAGTAAAGATGCAAGCACATGAAGGAAACAAACAAAATGTAAGGAAAGATAAGATGCGGAAAAAAATATCCTAATGCCAAAAACTCAAGGAAGAATGCAGATATGACTTTCAAATTGCAATTACAATTCATTAAGGTACATATGAAAAGAATAACATAAATAGAGAAATAAACACATACACAATTGGACACCAGATTTATGTGGGAAAACCCTTACGGGAGAAAAACCCACCACACCAAGTAAAGCCTCTTTGTATTACAGTAAACAAAATTACATACAGAGATCAGACTTCACTTTCAGATGTCAATTTTACAGCAGCAACATTTCCCTAATCAACCTTGTACATAACATCATTGTTTCAATGCTCTCAGAAGCATACAATGAATTCACGCACTAATCAATTCGTGTTCAATCGAACAACTCTTTCACCACTGAACTGTTCATCATCTTCGATCATTACAGAGAAATCCCTTTTTTTCACAGTCTTTTGATCTTCCACACAAGAACAGCCACAACAATTTAACTACCAACGGTTCTCCTTTTGCATCTCTCATTTTTCCAAAATAGACCACGTAGGATAGTCGTTTGGTCAAAATGAGTTCAACTGTGTCGCATGTCGGTGAGACACCAGACCGTGTCTCATTGATGCCAAAGTTCCCGATCACAGATCCATCGGCAAGACCAAGGCTATCGGCAACATCCTGAGAAGTTAGACCCATAGTTCAAGTCTCTCGATGTCACAAGGAAACCAACTGTCCTTATCGGCAAGAGTCACACCGAACACAAAACCATCGGCCAGACATGCTCTATCACTACGACTCTCATAGAACTTTCATGTCACCCCGACCAAGTATCATCGGCCAGAGTCACTCTATCGCTATGACTCTTTTAGATTCTTCATGTCACCTCGACCAAGTATCATCGACTAGAGTCACACCAAAAAAAATCCATCGGAAAGAGATTTATATCACTAAGACTCTTATAGATCCTTCATGTTACTCTGATATTTCCATCGGCAAGAGTCTCCCCAAGATACAGCATGAATAAATCCATCAGCAAGACTAGCACTTTCGGAATGAGTCTTAACGATATACATCATGTGTAAATCCATCGGTGAGACATCTGCTGTCGGAATGAGTCATAAAGTCACTCTGAGGGATCATAACTCCCTAATGACATTTGTCGCCAAGAGTCTCCCCGATGGTCACCAGGAACCAACCCATCAGCAAGAGATCTATCATGATAGAACAGGTTATGAATCTCACTCTGATAGCCCATGTCTTGTCGATGACTTCCATCGGCAAGACAGTTCCAAAGTCATGCCGATCTAACTTCTTCAGAAGTTTAGAACACAGCTGCTAGTTGGTAAGACATTATGAGGGTCTCACCGATTTTTCTCTTTCAGGAGTTTCATGTCAGTAAGTTTGAGGCACATTTTCCAACAATCTCCCACTTGATGAAGATCTTACTGACACCTCCAGAGCACAACAAAACTACTAAAATTCATGGGCACCAAGGCCCATTGAACTGGCACACCACCTGTACTTTTCTGTGCTCACTGGTTTCGTCAATGCATCTGCAACATTTTATAGAGTATCCACTTTTTCTAAAGAGACCTTTCCATCCTCCACCATATCTTGTACAAAGTGATATTGCACATCAATATGTTTTGTCCTGGCATGGAAAGTAGGATTTTTTTCCAGACAAATAGCACTCTGACTGTCACAAAAAATTCTAATTTTCCCTACATCAAACCCAATGTTAGAACACAAAAATTTTAACTAAATTGCTTCTTTACAGGTGTGTGTAGCTACCATTTATTCTGCCTTTTTAGTGGACAAAGCGACTATATTCTGCCGCTTACTCATCCAACTAATTGCACCACCATTCATCATGAAAATATATCCACTGGTGGATCTTCTGCTGTTAGTGTTCCCTTCCCAATCAGAATCCACATACCCTCGAATGTTGAGAGTCCTCTATGATTCAACCAAATTTCCATGGTAACACAAAGCATACTCTAAAGTGCCCTTCAGATATCTAAACACTCTTTTCACAACATCCCAATGTGTCCTTCCAATATTCGCCATAAAATGACTAAGTACTCCCACTACTTGGGAAATGTCTGGTCTTGTATAGACCATTGCATACATTAAACTGTCAACTGCACTAGCATAAGGCACTCTGGTCATTTCCTCCATCTCAGTAGGAGATTTTGGACAATCTTCAACAGATAGCTTTGTTCCCTGCAAAACTGGAACAACTAGTTGCTTACACTCAGTCATACAAAATCTCTCCAGAACTGTATAAATATACTTACTTTGGCTGAGCCAAATTTTTCTACTCTTTATGTCCCTGGTTATTTCTATTCCCAGAATATACCTAACTGCACCAAGATCTTTCATTTCGAACTTTGCAGACAACTGAGATTTTAGATTAGAAATCATTAACTTACTATTTCCTATGAACAACATATCATCAACATAGAGAGCAATAATAAGAACACGATCATTTTCAGCTTTGAAGTACACACAATGATCAAATTTCAATCTTACAAATTCCAATGACAAAACAAACGTGTCAAACTTCCGGTACCACATTCTAAGAGATTGTTTTAATCCATATAGATATTTTTTTAACTTGCAAACCAGATTTTCTTTACATTTTTCCACAAAGTGCTCAGGATGGGACATATAAATTTCTTCTTCAAGATCACCATGAAGAAATGTTGTCTTCACATCCATCTGTTCAATCTCTAAGTCATATGTTGTAGCAAGTGACAAAAGAAATCTGATAGATGTCAGCTTAGCTAAAGGAGAAAACATTTCTCCATAATCAATTCCCTCTACCTGGGAATATCCCTTCGCAACCAACCTCGCCTTATGTTTTTCCACACTTCCATCTAGACCTATTTTCTTTTTAAATACCCATTTGCAGCCACCAGCTTTTATGCCTTTAGGCAAGGGCACCAAACTCCAAGTGCCATTATTTTCTAATGATGCCATTTCTTCACTCATGGCTTCCAACCAAGATTTTGAATCAGGCATTCTAATTGCCTCTTTGACAGTTCTAGGCTCATCAGTGCTAGAAATTAAAGTATAGGAACAAGTAGAATCTAACATAGAAAACCCATACCTATCAGGTTGCTTTCTTTCATGTGTTAACCTCCTCACGGGCTGAGGCTGAGATTGTTCTTCTTCTTCAGAACTCTCAGAACTACTTGAGCTCTCCTCAGTTTCAAGTACGTTTTGAATTTTCAATTCTTCTTTATCTGGTGTCAGAGGAATTTCAACTACATCCCTTTTATTTTTTGATTTTTTCTCTAACCACAAATCCAAAGTAGAAGGCTTCAGCTCACGAAAAATAACACTTATGTTGTACAAAACTTCTCTGTATCAGGATTCCAAAGCTTGTATCCTTTTATGCCAGCACAATAGCCAATAAAAATACATTTAATAGCCTTGTTCTCCCATTTAGATCTTTTTTCATTTGACACATATGCATATGCCTCATAGCCAAAGACACGAATGTGTCTCAGAGAGGGCTTCTTTCTAGACCATTCTTCCAAAGGTGTTTTCTCAACAAGAACGGCATTAGGAGAACGATTTATTAAATAACATGTTGTTGCAACTACCTCAGCCCAGAACTTTTCCTCCAAGCCAGCACTGCTCAGCATACTTCATGCTCTTTCCATCACTATCCTGTTGAACCTTTCAACAACTCCATTTTGCTGTGGAGTGTAGGGTGTAGTTTTATGTCTTTTAATTCCATGATCTTTACAATACCTTTTGAACTCATCAGAACAAAATTCACCGCCATTTTCAATCCTTAAACATTTTATTTTTCTTCTAGTCTGATTTTCCACAAGGTTTTTAAATTCCTTAAAACAATTGAATACTTTTGATTTACTTTTCAAAAAATAAACAAATTCCCTTCTTGAATTATCATCAATGAACGATACATAATATCTTGATTTAGACAAAGAAGGAACATTTACTGGACCAAAAACATCACAATGTATGTAATCAAGTAAACCAGAAGATTTATGAGGACTGGAGTAAAATGAAACACGGTGTTGTTTACCATATACAATGTTCACAAAATTCGAATTCAAGGTTACAGTCATCAAGCCCCTCAACCAGGTTTTTATTTTTCAAAGTTTTTAAACCTTTTTCTCCAATGTGGCCAAGCCTATGATGCCAGAGCATAGTCTTTTATGTTGGAAGTTTAACTTCCATAGATTTTGCACTATCAGGAACTTTTTCCTCCTCTCCACGAGTAGCCTTTTGTGACTTTGCAGAGACATTGTTGCATTGAACAACAAGTGTGCCCAGCTTATACAAAGTACCAATACGAGCACCCCTAGCTAGTACCATTGAGCCTCTAGTCATTTTACAACCATTTCCAGAGAATGTGACTTGCACTCCAACATCATTCATCTTACTAATAGAAAGTAAATTTTGAGCCAGACCTGGTATATGCATTACATCATTGATTCCCTTCACTCTTCTATCAAGGAATGAAATTCTAACTCTTCCATGACCAACTATTTCCAGAGATGAATCACTTGCCAAATACATGCTTCCACCATCGTATTTTTCATACTTATTTAACCAGTCTCTATGAGATGTCATGTGGAAAGATGCTCCAGAATCAATCAGCCAGACATCATCCGATGCTTGAGATGCAAAGGCTGCAATGAAGGCATCTGCATCACTCTGAGAAGAATCATTGTTAGAAGAATTCTTCTTCTTCTTCTTTTTCTCTTCTTTACAATCCTTTCGGACATGACCAAGCTACCCACAATTCCATCACTTCACCTTGGACTTCTTACTAGGAGACTTTGATCTCCCTTCTGATTTTGATTTGGACTTCTTGTCCTTCTTCTTTCCTTTTCTTTCGATCTACCTCGAACAGCAAGAGCCTCCTTTGCCATCTCAAAATATTTTCTTCTCATCTCTTCTGATAACAAAGAAGCAACAACATCTTCCATTTTAAAAGTGGATGTCATACTCCCAATAGCCATCACCAAGTGATCCCAAGAATTCGCCAAAGAACATAACAATAGCATACAACGATCTTCTTCATCAATCTTCACACCCACAGATGTTAACTAAGCAATCAACATGTTGAAAGCATTCAAATGATCAGCAACAGACACTCCTTCCTGCATTTTCAAAGAGTATAGCCTCTTCCTCAAGAACAACTTATTCACCAAGGACTTTCCTTGATAAATAGCTCCTAGTCTTTTCCACAAATAAGATGCAGTCTTTTCTTCATGAACGTTTAGAAGAAGAGATTTTGCCAGACAGACCCTTATTAGCCCCTTTGATTTTTGATCTGCGAGGTCCCAATCCTCTTGCTTCATGCCTATAGGTTTCATTCTAGACATAGCAATCCAAAGATCACAATCAACCAAGAGATCTTCCATTTTGAGTTTCCACAACTCAAAATTGCTGCCATTGAATTTTTCAATTTCAATCTTTCCTGATGTGCTTGCCATCTTAATCTGTAATTTAAATTACCAAACTTCTACAAGACTCCCACTGAAAAGAATTGACACAAAAAACCCAACCTACCCACAAGGATAACATAACTGGCCAGGATCTAATACCACTTGTAAGGAAAGATAAGATGTGGAACAAACTCTCCTAATGCTAAAAACTCAAGGAAGAATGCAGATATGACTTTAAATTTTGTAATTATAGTTCAATAAGATACACATGAAAAGAATAACAGAAATAGAGAAATAAACACATACACAATTAGACACCAGATTTACATGGGAAAACCCTTACGGAAGAAAAACCCACCACACCAAGTAAAGCCTCTTTGTATTACAGTAAACAAAATTACATACAGAGATCAGACTTCACTTTCAGATGTCAATTTTACAGCAGCAACATTTCCCTGATCAACCTTGTACAAAACATCATTGTTTCAATTCTCTCAGAAGCATATAATGAATTCACACACTGATCAATTCGTGTTCAATCAAACAACTCTTTCACCACTGAACTGTTCATCATCTTTGATCATTACAAAGAAATCCCTTTTTTTCACAGTTTGTTGATCTTCCACACAAGAACGATCACAATAGTTCAACTACCAACGGTTCTCCTTCTGCTTCTCTCATTTGTCCAAAATAGACCACATAGGATAGTCGTTCGGTCAAAATGAGTTCAACTATGTCGCATGTCGATGAGACACTAGACCGTGTCTCACCGATGCGAAAGTACTTGATCATAGAGCCATCAGCAAGACCAAGGCTATTGGCAACATCCTGAGAAGTCAAACCGATAGTTCAAGTCTCTCAATGTCACAAGGAAACCAACTGTCCTTATCGGCAAGAGTCACACCGAATGCAAAACCATCAGCCAGACATGCTCTATCGCTATGACTCTCATAGAACTTTCATGTCACCCTGACCAAGTATCATCAGCCAGAGTCACTTTATTGCTATGACTCTTTTAGATTCTCCATGTCACCCTGACCAAGTATCATTGGCCAGAGTCACACCGAAACAAATCCATCGGCAAGAGATTTATATTGTTAAGACTCTTATAAATTCTTCATGTTACTCCAATATGTCCATCGGCAAGAGTCGCCCCAACATTCAGCATGAACAAATCCATTGGCAAGACTAGCACTGTCGGAATGAGTCTTAACAATATACATCATGTGTAAATCCATCGGTGAGACATCTGTTGTTGGAATGAGTCATAAATTCACTATGAAGGATCATAACTCCCTGATGACATTCGTCATCGAGAGTCTCCCCGATGTTCACCAGGAACCAACCCATCGGCAAGATATTTGTCATGACGAAATAGGTTATTAATCTCACTTCGATAGCCCATGTCGTGTCGATGACTTCCATCGGCAAGACAGTTCCAAAGTCACGCTGATCTGACCTCTTCAAAAGTTTAGAACACAACTGCTAGTCGGTAAGACATTCTGAGGGTCTCACCGATTTTGCTCTTTCAAGAGTTTAATGTTAGTAATTTTGAGGCACATTTTCCAACACAAAACACCATAACACCAAGAGTTTTTAAGTGGAAACCCTATTAGGGGAAAAACCACGATGGAGATTAATCCACAATTTATACTTTGTTAAAATTATGAAGAAAAAGGGAATGTACATGCATTCAGGCACACTTCCTAGAGCTCACTACTCAAAATTAGGAAGGCTCACTACCTTCCAAAATGTTTGGATTACAACAAAAGTTTGAAATGAGAAAGTAGCATCTGTAAATGCTTGGTATCAGTTCTAGTGAAGCTCATAAATTAGATTATATACCTTCTATCTGATTGTGCACTTCACTCTGCTCTGCCTTAATTCACTACACAAAAATCCTCTTCAGCACAAGAAAAAATTGCTCAATTGATTTTTTGATATTCACACACACATATACTCTGCTCTTCACAACTATTCACACACCAAAATGAATTACCCGAACTCACATATATATCCGCTATCAAGGATTTCAATTGCTTCAAGTTGGCTTCAGCGAAATATGAAAAATTCTCCAATGGTCAGCTCAAATCACAAATTATATTTAATGCACACCCATCAAAATTGGCTAATGTTATGTTGGGACCCAAAAAAAAAAATTCCAACACAAGAAACAATTAAACAATTACTCCTTATACATCTGCGACATGCTACATTCACCAAGTCAGCCACCATGAGCAAATAAATAGAAAAATCATCCTACCAGATTTCCTAACTCATACACCGATTAATGTGACAGCAAAAAACTTAACAATAAGATAAAATAGATGCTCAAAAACCTTCCCCAAGATCCACAACTTAAAAGGATAATCCGGTGAGGCATACAGGTCGACATACTAACTAGATACCCTGTTCTTCGTTCTCACTTCCAATAAAACTTTGTTCTTCACTCTACCTTCTAGTAGGAACAAATTTTGATTTGCGAACCAGAATAATGACTTAGGTTTCCATCAATGACAACACTAGAAGCCATATGCCAACAATTTTTGCATCCTTGAATTGGTAGCTTCTAAATCAGGGTGTTGTAGCATCCTTGGGTTGTAGCCCTAAAACTTTGTATCATAGTTTTGGATTGTGAGGTTGAATTTGAGTAGTAGACTCAAGCATCATTTCTCACTATGGTTTTTCCCATCTTGGGTTTTCCACGTACATATGGTGTTATGTGATGTTCTTGTGTGTGTGTATGTTTATGTCTCTTCATATTAGTTTTTTCACATTAAGAGTTCAAAGAATTAATTTGCATAAGTTTTCTAAGAGCACAATTTTTTAAAGGATAAATTTTGGTATCTACTGATTCACCCCCTCACAATAGATCATTATGTTCTAACAATTGGTATCAGATCCCTAGGTTCCCTAGGAGAAGCTTAATCAGATCGGGTAGATCTTGGTGTGTGAACATAATATAGCTAATGAGGAAAGCTCTTGTGTAGGAGTACCTCTCTTTAATGGATCAGATTATATGTGGTGGAGCTTCAAAATGAAGTTGCATTTTGGATCCATAGGGTTTGATGTATGGTTGTCTATAGAATATGGTTATATATCTCTTGCTACACCTCTAAACATTGAGGTTGAAAAGAATACGTATTATGATGACAATGCTAAGGAAATGGATGCAATACTTAATAGGTTGTCAAGTTCCATATTTGTCAGTCATGCATTGCCAGAATGCACAAGTATGGAACAAGTTGAAAAGGATGTATGAGGAAAGTGATGTTGAGATGCAGTCAATGATTGAGGGATGTCATAATGAATTAGAATGTCTTGAGACAAGTGAAGATTAGAAATCTGCAAGGTGGTTCTCAAGTGAAGCTGCATCAAGAAGTGATGAAGAAGGAGCATCCACTTCCGGATTAGAGAAGACTGATGAAGAGGAAGTTGAGTTCATCAGAAGATTGAGAAGAGGCTCTAGAAGATACAGAGGTAAGCTACCCACCAAAAGGTTTTATTCTGGTAGAATAAATTTTGGTGTTAATATATTCTTTCATAGTAAAAAGGATAGTCATAAGGAAGAAGTGTACATTAAGGAAAATGAGAAGAAGGACCTAGATGCTAGTGAAGAAAAAGAGTCATCTGATGGTTATGGCAGAGAAGATGATGAATGTGGAAGTTTCCATGGGGTTGACCCATTTCCAATTACCTCTGATGAAGAAATTGAGAGGTCTGATAAAGATGAAGAAGTTGAACCTCCGGTGAAGAAGAAGAAGAAGTGGATCTTGAAGGAAAACTCATTTGTGCTCTAAATGAGATTAAAAATTTTAAGAAGGAGAATGAAGAACAAAAGTTGCATTCTCAGAATGAGATAGATAGATTGAATAAGAGTCTTGAAGATTTTAACCATATGGTGATATGCTTGAAGACTAGAGTGGAAGAAGGAAGAAGGGTAGATGATGTAGTTAGATCCAAACTACAGTCTAAGTGAAATAAGTGCATGAGATTGGAAGAAGAAATAGTGGCCTTGAGAACAGAATTAGAAAAAGAAAGGAGCAGATTGATAAAGTCTTTAAGTTGAATGGTGGCTTCAAGAGACCAAATGGATTTGTGAGATCACAAAAGCCATCTAGGTTGAGGTCCAGACCAAGGGTGAAGATTGACCTTAGGGATGAAAAAGGGAAGAGTCCTTCTGCCTCAGCAAAATTGGTTAAAATAGAAGGAAGAGGTTGCACAAACAAAGAGGAAGCCTGCACAAGTTGCTCCGAAGAAAGTACCTCTGGAAATAGAAGATCAAATAAAGGCACCACTAGTAAGATGAAAAAACCAGACAAAGATACTACTGCCAAGTTGAAGGATTTCACAATAGATAAGAAGATGGAGAAAACGGCTCTTAGAAACCGAAAGAAAAATTAGTACACAAAGGAAGCTAATGTAGAAAGATTTAGTAGGATGAGATATACAAAGAAGTCAAATAAAAGAAGACCTTCTCATCTGGTTCAAAGGAATGCTATGACTAGGTACTTCCCATGTTTTAATGGTTACTGTCATGCTTGTAATCAGTATGGTCATAGAGCTAGAGAATGCAGAGTTGCACCTAGGAGTACAAAACATGTAAATAGAAATTCATCTACTTTGGTAAGGAGTATGCATGTGGTATGCTACAAGTGTGACAACTTGGGTCACATAGCTAAAGATTGTAGACTAGATCTTGTAAGATCTGTAGTACAAAGAAAGAGGAAGAGAACAAAGAAGAATATTCCCTCTAAAGTGAACATGTGCTTGCATGCTATTGAAAAGAAGGCTAATGGTTTAGAGAAGAAGCACAAAATGATTTGGAGAGAGAAGGATTGGCAGGCAACATTCAATGTGGCTACTTCTACCTTACATCACTAATTTTTAGTGATGAGGCATGAGTCCAAGGGGAGCTAAATTGATACTTCATTCATCCCTAGAAATGGAGAAAGAGATCAAGTCAAGTAAAACATGTTTTAAAAATTTCTAATGACTTGATTGTTGCAGGTTTATGATCACATTCTTGCTCCTTGAAATTCTTGCCAAGGTGTAAGAAAATTAGTAGATGATGGATAGTTAGCTACAAAAATTGATATCAACCTTGGATATCAGTTTTTGAAAAAAAATGGTGTACATGCTCTGTCAAGAGAAATACCTTTTCCCTGCCAAATGAAGATGATCCAAAAAATTCAAATCAGTTGGGATAGTGAACATTCAGTTGCAGAGCACCGTAGAGAGTGACCTTGGAGAGTATTAAATTTTACCGCATTTACATGACTGAAGTTGCAGAGATGGAATTAGTATCTAGGCATAATCATCTTTATCATAACCAAAATTCAAAGAATTTGGTTTCAATTTCAAAGAGATGCCGCTTGCAGAAGAATACTTGTCTTTCACAATGTAGTGTTGACAGTGTTCAGTGAAGCCTAATTGGCTTGCGGAGCAAATCCATGACTTGCAGAGTTTAAAGGAACAATATTCAAAGAAGTATAGGATCTGGTTGACTTTCATGGGGATCTGCATTAATATCTAAGCATCAACAAAGCAATGCCTTAAGTTTAAGTTTGACCTATTTGGTCTAAAAGTTACTTGACTAGCCTTTACAATTAGGCTGACTTGATCATGGTTTGAAGGCTTGCAGAGGATATAAATGATGAAATAAAAAATTATGTGAAGACATGAAGAAAATGCATGAGTAGGCCAGTAGAAGTGTATGTAGAAAGTTCTAAGGGGGATTTTCTATTGGTATCAAATCAGTGTTATACTTGATATAATGCAGTCCTGGATATCATTTGGTACATAGAGTAAAGTGAGCACATTCACAATTGGTATCAAATTGATAATCGATATTAGGGCATGATATCATCAGATGGTGTCAAGTAAGTGATTCAATTGGAACAGACCATGAATTAGAAAATATACAATTGATATTAGACCTAATTAGAGAAGAGCATTAAAAGGTTGAATGCAGCAGTTGGATTGAGAGAAAAAATTGTTTTCAATTGGTATCAATTCAAGGAGGAGAAAAGTTACTTTTTCATTGCTAAGAAGTGATGGTTGTAGTAGTATGGTGACCTGAGAAGAAGAAGAGGAGAAAGGATGAGCAAGTGCTCATAGGCTTTCACAAAATTACTATTTCACTCAACAATGTATGCATCAAGATTATACAATGTTCCATATCTAACACCTCTAGCAATCACCATAGCACCTCTAACCATCTTGCATCTTGCATCAGAAAATACTACCTACACACCTGCATCTATTAGTTTGCTCATAGATAACAAATTTTGTGTTAATCCAAGGATGTGCAACACACCATTAATCCTTTTTATTCTACCATCAAGAAACCTAATTTTAACTTTACCATGGCCAATAATATTTAAATAAGAATCATCACCCAAGTACACCTTACCTCCATCAAATTATTAATATTTAGGAAACCAATCTCTATTAAAGGTCTTATGGAAAGCTACACTTGAGACAATTAACCATGTATCATTACATGCACGAGTTGCCAAAGATTCAATGAATACATCACCATATTCCTTCTTCAACTCAAAATTAGAATCAAATCTCTTCTTTTTCTTCTTCTTTTCTTCTTTGCATTCCTTATGAATATTTCTAGGCTTACCGCAGTTCCAACAAACAAATTTGGACTATCTAGGAGATTTGGACCTCCCCTTGGACTTGGATTTATCATGCTTCTCATTCTTCTTTCCTATTTCCTTATTCTTCCATTAACATTTAGGTCCTCCTTCACACTGATGGATACCTTCCTACTCATCTCTTCAGAAAGAAAAGAACTCACCACATCTTCAGTCTTCAATATAATAGAAGTACTCTCAATATCCATAACAAGATAATTGCATGAATTAGGAAAAGAATAAATCAATATATAACATTTCTCCTCCTCATCCTTTTTGACACCAACTGATTCTAATTGAGCCACCAACATATTGAATTCTTCCAGGTAGTTTGTAATTCGTCCATCTTCCATTATCAAGGAATATAGTTTCTTTCTCAAGAAAATCTTGTTCACTAAAGATTTGGCTTGATACATCTCACCAAGCTTGTTCCATAGCTTATGTGTTGAGGTCTCTTCATGGACATTGATTAAAGCAGAGTCTTCCAAGCACAATCTGATTAGACCCTTGGCTTTATGGTCCAAAACATCATATAGAGTAGCCAAATTAGGATTTGCAGGCCTTGAAATCTTCTCATCAACAACATCCCATAGATATTGATCTATCAAGAAATCCTCCATCTTCGCCTTCCATATTTCAAAATTATTTTCAAAAAAATTCTACCTCTATTCTCCCTGATGAATTTTCCATCTGAAAATTCCTATAACAAGATCGCAAAGTATCTTCTGCACAAACTCCCACTCAAATCTAGATTAGCTCAAAAAAACCCAACAACCCAAAACTGAAACCAAAGGTGATTAGGCTCAAATACCACTTATAAGGAAGCTAAGGTAGTGAACAACTTCCTACACTAATCTTGAGAGGAGTAGAATGCAAAAATTTATAGATATTTAATAGTTACAAAAACTTAAACAGAAATAAACATAAATATCATGCATCCACAACACAATGATTTATGTGGCGAAAACCCTTTCGAGAGAAAAACCCCACACTCCAAAATTTTCCCAATACATTATTAAAAAATCACAAAGATTATAATATACTTGTAGAGCAAGCTTCTCACAAGAGTATCACCAACTAGAGATCTAGAGGCAAGATGATCGCTATCAAACTCTTGGAATACATCACAATACACAGCTATAATACAATGCCCTCATAAAATAGGGGTTCCTTCTAGGGAAAGTTAAGGTAACAAAATATTGAATTTCAGATCAAAGAGTTAATGATGAATTGTCCAGATTTATAATAATAAAATATATAAAAAAATTATTTTGGGGGTGTTTCCCCCGAGCCCCCAGACCCCTTGAGGGGGGATACCCTTTAGTGCCCCTTGTGTTGACGTATCAACAATACCTTATGTAATTGCAAAGTTGAGACACATTTTCCCAAAAGCATCCTCATCCTCATCTTCACTCTCATCACCCTTCCCCTTAGCCACTCCTTTGAATGACTCGGGCATCCTCTCTAATCTAACCATTTTCTTTCAAGCACCATGTCTTAATTTTATTTAAAATGATGTTACTTTGTAACACCATATATCAAAGAGGGGTAAAATTTAGACAACTAAAATTGACATGCCATCATTACCTGACTATTGTTGGAAATTAGATTTGCATCAAATGGTTGTCATTAATGTCAATAGGTTGTCATTGATGTCAACACGGTACTGAATGTATGAGATTATTACTGAAAGCTATTTCCTATCGAAGATGACCGGTATGCTTGTTGGTCTGGTGTGTTGGTTTTTAGGTCCTATTGTGAGACAAGCTATGATTCTGATATTCGAAGATCTTGGCCGACTTAGCATGTGCAATATATTATGTGGACTAATTATGTTTTATGGATATTTTGGCTGACATAAGAAATGTGTGAACTTTATATGATTCCAACCTAATTGATAAATAAAATATACATATATATATATGAGACTCTCTGAAAAGAAAAGATATACAGACACAAACAGATAGAGAGATAGAAAGAAAGAGAAAGAGAGTGCAGTAGAGCAAAGTAAACGAAGTAGGTGAAGACAATAAAGTGTATGTGTAGAACATAATTATTGAGTGACTACTGAAATGCAGTACTACTTGTATAGAACTTCATCTGGAACTAAACTCAACACAAGAAAGGTGTAATCCATCAGTTCACACTTTTGGCAGTAAGCCATAGCTCTTGTATTCTGGCAATTAGCCATGTTTTGTATCTCTGGGTTGTAGCCCTATGGATAGTGAGTCCTTATTTCAAGCAATGAGCCTTATCTCAGGTAGTGATCCTTTTTGTAATCAGTTTTGATTTCTCTATAGTGTAAGTTAATCCTCACCGTGGTTTTTCCCTCATTGGGTTTCCACGTAAACATGGTGTTACTGTCTTTATGTGATAACTTTCAATTTTGTACTTAATTTTTAATCAATTAAGCAGTATCAATATCTTGTTTTGGTAAATAATTAAAGTATCTAGTTTGGCAACAACTGATTCACCCCCCCTCTCAGTTGTCTTATTCAACAATCGGTATCAGAGATTTGTCCTTTGGAATAAGTTTAACAACTTGAAAGAGATCTTGGTAAGTTGAACTAAATGGTGAAGGGATCTAACTTGGATGAAGAATTAAGAACAGAGACTTCAGAGTCTAAAAATGAAGATTTGAAAGAAAATTTCACGCAAGCAGGTGAATGCATTCAGAAACTAAGAAATTAGATCTAGAAATTCAAGTTGAAACATAGAGAAGTTAACCAGGAACTAAAGGAAGCGAAGGATACTATTGAAAATCTAAGAATGAAACTTGAAGAAAGCAAAAGAGTGGAAGAGAATCTGAAATCATAAATTGAACAAGGCAAGATAGAGGAAGGATGCTTAAAAGAAATTATCAATTAGAAGACAAAAAAATGTGATAAGCTTGAACAAGAAGTATTAACCCTTAAAGTTTATCTAGAAAAAGTGAAATCTCATGAAGAAAGGTTCAATACAAGATCTACAATGCTTGATAAGTTGATTTCATCTCAAAAACTTGCAAAGGATAAAGGTGGTTTAGGACTTGAACAAGGAAAAAGCTCAAAGATTAAAATAGCTTTCAACAAGATGAACAATCGAAGGAAATTCCAAGGCAAGAATCAAAGTATCAATACCAGAAGGATAGCCATCTGACAACCTAGTGATCAAAGGTACCCATATTTTAATGGATTTTGTTTATCATGCAATAAATTTGGACATAGAGCAATATAATGGAGAAGTAGGATGAACCAGAACAGAATGAGATAGAATGTTGGAGTCTTTGCTGGAAAATATTATGTTTGCAGCAAGTTTGGATATAGAGCTACCGAATGTAGAAACCATATGATGATAAATAGATTTGATACAAATAGAAGAATTCAATATTTCCAAGGATATTGTTACACATACAATATCTTTGGACACAAGGCTAATCTTTGCAGGAAAAAGATAAAAGTAAACTCATTTGATCTTGGATATGTTATGTGCTACACTTGCAATAAACTAGGACATATCTCAAATTTTTGTTGGAACAAAGCTAATCAGGAACAAAAGAACAAGCCTATGAATAAGGTAGATCCAAAAGAAGTAAGGAGAGAAATGGAAAAAAATTGGAGAAAGAAGGAAGAACCTGAGAACAAGGATGAATAAAATAACCTTGTATCTACATCTAGTGCAAATACCTCTTCTAAGAACTGAACCCAATAATGGTTTTAGGGGGAGCAGTCACAGAAAAATCTAGAAAACCCCTATTATATGAGGTTTCATGTGAAGACACGTGGATATGTGATGTGAATCTCTATTTTGAAGGCGTTGAAGAAAATTCTGACAAAAAAGATGCAAATTAGGAAATTTGTGGAGCCCCTCTTGGCTCACAATGTTTCTCAAAGATAGTTGTCAATTTAAAAGTTGAAAAAGAAATAAATGAAAAATTGATCTAGTAGTATTGGCTGAGAAGGAGGAACTGATAGAATGAAGTACAGATGATGATGTCATTAGCAATAAATTACCCTATATGATGAAACCCTAAAAGTGACAAGTTAAATAAGGATGATTGAGTGGTCACTTTTCATTATGAATCGAATGAGCTAAGGAGTAAAGTGCAGCTAAGAAATAAGAAGTTAGGGTTATTGGAAAGTGAAAGTACAAAGAACAAGGCTAAAACAATGGAGTCAAAGGAAATGGTGGTATTTAATCAGCACAGCAACAAACTACGGAAATTAAGTAAGTTACAAATTGATGAATTTAATCATGAAAATATTTGAAATATTGAGGGTTCCCTTTCAGTTGAGCAAATACAAATGGTCAAGAATTTAGGGCACAATGGTTTGTATATTTGGAGCGAATTTCCATACTTTTTAGATGTATACATTTTTTGGTTTGTCCTAAGCAGAATTCAAGGTGATTAGATGATCTTTGAGAAACCCTATGAGATCACAAAGGAAGCAATTGCAGCAATAACAAGATTATGCAATAATGGACCCATTCCAGTAAAGAAGTTTGTAAAGAAAAAAGAATTAAAAGCCCTAACTAGGGTAACAGGAGATCAAAGAGCACTTCTAATTCATACTATAATTGACCATGTGATAAGGTATGTGACACATGGCATTTCATATAAGATTTATTTTAGAAATAGGGAAGGCTCTACTTTGGAAATTATTGTTTATGTTGTGCATCAAATGGTTGAAAAGAATGAGGATTTCAATTTTGTGAGTTGTTGAGGAATCAATTAATGGAGAATATAACTATGATAAAGAATGGCAGTTACCCTTTTCATTTTGGATATTTGGTTATATGTTTGATGATGTATTTTCTAAAATCATTACCATTGAAAGAGAATGTTGTGTGGAAGTCAGTTATACCAATTGGGAAGCAGGTCTACCGATATCTAGAATGTTTAACAGAAAAGGAAAAGATTTGTAAAGAATACTTTGAAAATAAAATAAATGTATGGAGTTTTGGCATGATCTCCAATCTGATTGGGATATCTGAAGCGGGATCCTCCTTCGGAAAGAGGAAAGCAAGAAGAATTATCTTGAGTTCTCCTCTGGAAATAAAGAAGTCGAAGACAAAGGAGAAGAAAGAAGAAAAGGAAGAAAATATTACAAAGGAAATTGATTTGGCATCAACTGATGATGATGAAGAATATTTCAATAAGAAGTTTTTGAAGATTCTTGGGCAAGTTGATGGACTGAAGGAGATTGGAGATGTTTGGTTGTCACGACCATCATATGAACAGGATAAGATTATAGATTCCTTGGCTATTTACATAATTCATAATGATATTGGTCTAAGTGAACTGACAAGTGTTTTACCAAAAGTATTGATTGACCAAATTGAAGATAGACTAAAGGCATAGTCACCTAGTGAAACAGCACAAAAAGATGAGATTCAATTGGCCATGGAAGAAAGATACAAAAATGCATAGAATAAATTGACTAAGAGCATAAATGAATTGAAAAAATGCATCAATAATGTAAACACTATGTATAGATATTATCTTCGGTGGCCTACTACTATCGGAAACTACAGAGAAAAAATTGATGCTATTGAGCTTGAACTGAATTCTATTGGAAAAACATATTATATCCTTAATGACAAGAATGGAGCACAGAAGAAAAAGATCAATTCCTTACAATCTAAAATTGCAGTGATTATGGTGTAGAGGGATGGTATTGTGAAGACTTTTTGGAAAGTTAAAGAGATAATTGAGTTGATATTGGAACAGCTTTTTGGTCTCATAGTGGAAGCTGAGAAAAATGAACAAAATATCACTATTTCAGATACTCTTCTAAAAACAATTGATTCGATAGCGAAGAAAAATAGTATTTGTTTAAACATTAGGTTGGCAGTGGATTCCTTGAAGGCATTTCTTCTGGAACTGAAAGAAAAATACTAGGAGATATTTTAAGGGAAGAAGGATTGAGGTAAAGAACCATTTTTTATACCATTTTTGAAGACTGTTTTGTAAAAAAATTGAAGAAAGAGGGAGATAGATCTTTTTTCTTTTCCATTGATGTTAAAGGGGGAGAGGAAGCATGTGAAAATAATGAAAAAAAATTCAGCTTATTAAAATAATTATAAAGGTTGTTGTCATTGAATTTTGACATCTTGTGTTGCCATCAATGACAAAGGGGGAGATTGTTGGAAATTGGATTTCATCAAATGGTTGTCACTAATTTCAACAAGTTGTCATTGATGTCAACACAGTACTGAATGTATGAGATGATTACCAGAAACTATTTCCTATCAAAGATGACTGGTATGTTGGTTGGTCTAGTGTGTTGGTTTTTAGGTTCAGTTTCTACTGTGAGACAAGCTATGATTCTGATATTCAAAGATCTTGGCCGACTTAGTGTGTGCAATATATTATGTGGACTAATTATGTTTTATGGATTTTTTGGCCAACATAAGAAATGTGTTAACCTTAAATGATGTTGACCTAATTGATAAATAAAATATACATATATATAAATGAGACTCTCTAGAAAGAAAAGATATATAGACACAAATAGATAGAGAGATAGAAAGAAAGAGAAAGAGAGAGTGCATCATAGTAGAGTAAGTGAAGCAGGCGAAGATAATAAAGTGTATGTGTAGAACATAATTATTGAGCGACTACTAAAATGCAGTACTACTTGTATAGAACTTCATCTGGAACTAAACTCATCACAAGAAAGGTGTAATCCATCAATTCACACTTTTGGCAGTAAGCCATAACTCTTGTATTCTAGCAATTAGCCATCTTTTGTATCTTCGGGTTGTAGCCCTGTGGACAGTGAGTCCTTATTTCAAGCAGTGAGCCCTATTACAAGCAGTGATCCTTATCTCAGGTAGTGAGCCTTTTTGTAATCAGTTTTGATATTCTCTATAGTGTGAGTTAATCCTCACTGTGGTTTTTCCCTCATTTGGTTTTCCATGTAAATTTGGTGTTACTATGTTTATGTGATAACTTTCTGTTTTGTACTTAATGTTTAATCATTTAAGCAATATCAAGATCTTGTTCCAGTAAATGATTAAAGTATCTAGTTTGGAAAAAACTAATTCACCCCCTTCTCAATTGTCCTATTCAATAACTATTTCTTCTATAATTGATTGAATACAACCCTTATTATTCAATTAATTATCCCATTTCCATCCCCTTATTAATTAAATAATATTTTATTATTTCATTAATAAAATCACTATTCACTTGCACCCATTTTATAGCCTAAATCATTTAACCACATTTCTCTTATAGTCCACCTTAGATAAATAAATCTAATTATTTATTTATTTATTATTATTTTTTAGACTGCAAGAATCAGGTTACCCACCATAAAATGTAATGCACCTGGTAAAAAAATTCATGTGACCAATGATGTTGGCACGACACACCCTCTAATACCACGAGGTGGGGGAGATTGGACCTTGTGACCTCTTGCCTACAACAGGATGCTTTAGCCAATTGAGCCAAGACCCCTACCCCAAATCCAATTTTTTATTTACTTAAGTCCCTTATCCCTTTCCCAAAAATTAATTAAATAAAATATTTATTTAATTCCTTATTTTCTATACATCCTATTAAGTGGGTTAATCCACTTAATCCCCTAATCACCCACTTGCACAATCTAATCCTAGTCAAACCCCCTCAAATCATGCACATCCTCACATGTATATGAGGTGTGGCCTTTTGTACACAAGGCATGGTCCTTTGTACATGTGACATGGCTTTGGTACCATGTCACATGGGTCAAAGGACTTGTCCATCCCTCAAGGTACTCCCAAGTACCATTTCCATCTCATTTATCCACTTCCCTCAAGGAGAATCTCTACCATTGATTATCCCCTTAATCCCTCTCCCTCCATCTCCTCCAATCACATGAGGACATTTGCCCCCCTCTCATCTATCCATGTCTCTCAACCAATATGAGCCATTGATCTCTCTTTTTTATTTTATCCATCCATTTCATAGGCTAAAAATATAAACTTGGCCTCAAAACAAGTCATTATCAATACATGAACTTGAATTCAACCTTATCCTTGATGCAGGAGCATCCAACGGTGTAGGGAAATCTTACATCAAACAAAAAAAAATGTTTTTCCTTAATTTCTTTA
Organism: Sequoia sempervirens; assembly: GCA_007258455.2. Classification (NCBI taxonomy): domain Eukaryota; kingdom Viridiplantae; phylum Streptophyta; class Pinopsida; order Cupressales; family Cupressaceae; genus Sequoia; species Sequoia sempervirens. The sequence goes on along the minus strand of VDFB02022511.1, from coordinate 27,358 downwards.
GTTGTTTTGAGTTCCATGATGGCATTTAAGGGATGCAAGAAAGTCAGGAGTCAAAAATAGCAAAAATTGGTCACTTACTATTTTTTGTAAGTTGGCCTAAACGAGCTCATATGGACCTGGAAATTTACCCCAAGGAGTAGAACTGAAAAAAAAAATGATCGCGAAAGAATCATCTCAATACCCTGCATGGTTTGGGAGATATTAAAGTTTTTTCATCCCGGGAAATTTCTTCAATGCAGTGTCAAATTCATATACGAAGACTTTAGAGGCATCGAAATAGCTCAAAAATTTGGAAAACCAACCTATGATGGGTTCACGCATTGTATATCTCTTCGAGAGATTCCCAACAATATGCAATAATAGAAAATTGGACACCTGGATCAAAAGTTATGGCCCCGCGAAGTTTCCCCTCTAAAAAGTGAATTTCATTAAAATTTCAGCCTACGCCAGAAATCAAACGGCGGGACTTTTGGCGCCAAAACAAAAGGGAAAGTTGAACATTCCAAAAAATTCTAGGGTGGTTATTGGGGTAAAATAAAAAGTGTTAAGTGGGGGATTGTAGGGTGGCTTCATTAGTGCAGATTATGGCTCCAAATAATATATTTTGTTTTCAGAGTTGATTTTGTTGTATTGAATCAAGCCCATGAGGCTGTAGCATGTAAGTTTTCAATCTATAATTTCATTTTCTGGAAAATAATTGAAAGTGAGTTATTTTTTTGTCTCACATCTTTTGTGTTGGTAGCTATTGTGGTGATTTGTGTGGGTTTCAGGCGGTGTGGCCCTCATCAAGTGGTATCAAAGTAGGAGCTCATGAGCATGTAACAGAGCATTGAATGTGAGGAAATTGCAGCAAGACTTGTGAGTGTGGGTTGAGTTCAAGATGCCTCTAAAACTTGCCCAACATGGCAGAGGTAGAGGCCGAGGTGGTGGAGGAAGAGATCCACCTAGAGATGAAATTAGATCCCTTAGAAGGAAATTAGAAACCTTCTAGCAAGAGGTTCGAAGAAGAGATGTGCAACAAGAAAGAGATGACAGAGAAGATGAAATGGAAGAGGAAATGGAAGAGGAAGAGTAGGATCCAATGGATCCTAGAGAAAGAATATTGATGTGAGTGATCTCAAGCATTGGGAAGAGACCTAAAATGGAGGTTTCAACTTTCAATGGAAGTCTAAATCTTGAAGAATTGATCGATTAGATCAATGACATGGAGGAATTTTTTGAGTTTGAGGAGATTGAAGATCCTCACAGAGTGAGGTTTGCAAAGACAAAATTGAAAGGTCGCACTAGTATATGGTGGAAAGAGGTCCAGTTAGAAAGAGGAAGATAAGGGAAAGATGAAATTTCTAGATGGGATAGAATGCTGTCAAAATTGAAGAAAAAATTATTCTAGTCAATTACAAATTGGAGCTACTCAAGAAGATGTAGAGCTTGAGGTAAGGAACAAGGACAATGAAAGAATACACAGAGGAATTTCACAAGGTCCTAATTCGAACAGGATATTCTAAGGTGAATAAAGAGAAAGTTTCTCGTTATATTAGCAAGCTGAAGCGAAGAATACAGGGAGAATTGGCACTGGTAAGAATGACCACCTTTGAGGACGCTTATTAGTTTTCTCTAAAGGTTGAAGAACAAATGAACAAGAGGTTTGAGAACAAACAACGAGGTGGGGGTCGTGGTGGAAAGACTAGTGGACGGTCTTATGGAGGTTGAAATGAAGATCTAAATAAGGATGAAGGATCCAATAGTAGCCAAAACTAGAAAGGAGATAACTCCTACTGTCCTCGTGATTAGAATAATGGAGACCAAAGAGGAAGAGGAAGATCTGGATGAGGACCAAGAAGAGGATACTTTCGTGGAACTTGTTACCAGTGTAGAGAAGAAGGACATAGAGCCTATGATTTTCCTCAACATCAAGGAAATTCAAGTAGAAGACCTAACGGTAATGCATGAGTTGCACATGTAGATGAAGATGCCAAGTCTTCACATTTAGAGGATGTAGAAAGAGGAGAGGTTCTTGTTACTAGAAGAGCCTTGTTGAATGAGGAGAAGGAACCAACTCAAAGGAAGAATTTTTTTCGCACTAGATGTAAGTGTGAAGGTAAAGTTTACAATGTTATTATTGATGGAGGTAGTATTGATAACCTTATTTTAGAGGAAATGGTTAGTAAGTTGCAGTAGGAGAGAAGAAGGAATCCAAACCCATCCCAGATTGCTTGGTTGCAAAAGGACCATTAAGCCTTGGTAAATGAACAATGTCAGGTAAAGTTCAAGATTGGAAATTACCATGATGAGGTATTGTGTGATAGTATTCCTATGGATGTTTTTCATATTTTGTTAGGTAGACCATGGTAGTTTGATCGGCAATCAGTACATGATGAACATGCCAACACCTATTCTTTGACAAAGGATGAGGTTCATCATAAGTTGAAGCCCTTGAAAGAGGAAGAGGAAAAGGTATACAGTAATGCAAGAATTTATTTGGTTGATGGAAGAAAGTTCCTAGAAGGTATGAAGCATGAGCATATGTGTTCTGCATTGATCACTAGAATTGATAAAGAAGATACTTCTGAGGTACCTGTAGAGGTTTCATATTTTTTGAATGAGTTTCAAGCTATTATTTTTGATAACATACTAGAATGTTTTCCTCCTGTAAAAAAGATTAGTCATTAGATGGACTTGATTCCTAGAGCCAGTTTTCTGAATAAGGCAGCTTATCATATGACTCCAGTAGAGAGTGAATAGTTGAACAGACAAGTGCAAGAGTTGTTGCGGAAGGGATTTTTCAAAGAAAGTTTGAGTCCATGTGCATTACCTACAGTACTATCACCAAAGAAGGATGGGGAATGGAAAATATGTATAGATTTTAGGGCCATCAACAAGATCACCATCAAGTATAGATTTCCCTTGCTGAGAATGGATGAAATTATGGATTGTTTGAGTGGAGCTAAGTACTTCACGAAGATAGATTTGAAGAGCAGATATCACAAAATCTAGATTAGAGAAGGAGATGAATGGAAGATAGACTTTAAAACCAAGGAGGGCTTGTACGAGTGGTTAGTCATGCCTTTTTGGCTAACCAATGCATCGAGCACATTTAGGCAGCTTATGAATGAGGTATTGGAAGAATTTTTAGGAAAATTTGTTATTGTTTTTTATTAGAGGTAGATAGGTTTTTAAGGGCCCCCAAAACCCTTTACAAAAAAGAACAGCTGAAGCGAAAGATAACTAAACAAAACAAACAACAGCCAAAACATAGCAAACCATTAGCACAATAGTAGCCAAAAAGGAAGGACAAAAATAGCAGAACTACATATTCTTCAGAATGTTTGCAACTTCCATGTCGCTCTCCATATTCTTTCGATGTTCATCCATGAATTCATACATATCTTTAGTACAGACCCCCACTTACATCTTGGTCTTATTTCAAGTTCTAACACCGGGCCCAACCACATTTACCTCATTAATCACAAAATTTTGCAAACCAACAACCTTTTCAACCGAAACATCCTCCGCCACTTGCCTATCACCAGCACCAACATCCTCCCCAAGATTAATCTCCATACATTTCTTGGCCTTCTCAAAAGGAGTAGAAATGCCCTCAGACTCATACCTCACAGTAGAATTAGCCCTATCCACACCCTTATCCAACTTCACAATAATCCTTTCCATTTGTTCTTCCAGGATCATGATTCTTTGCTCAAATGTCTGCTTCATCTTCAGCATTTCCTCAACAACAATCTCCAGAGAATCATACAGATCATCAACTTGAGGCTGAACTGATGATTCTCCCACTTTTCTCATAGCACCCCTAACCTTAACATTAGTCATGTTGAGCTCATGAAATACCCATTTAAACAGTTTAAAAAGATAAATGGAGCCCTCCTTAGCCATCCCCAACACATTGGGCACATCCTTCCAATCAAAGTTGAAGACATCCTTATCCACAACATCACCCTCCTAGGAATAGCTAACCTTATCCTAGTTCACACACATCTCCTTACCTTTACCATCAGCCATCGGCATTTGAATCTTGCGAAGAGAGCTACAATGTCCTCAGCCACCTACCTCCTTCTATTTTGTATCTCAAAGTCCACACCTGGAGAACCCATAGCATCCTACCCACCAACCATCTTCTGAGGAGATGCAACTCGCACTTCTTGCACCATGCTAGTAGAACTAAAATTCATTTTATTATTACTACCCTCCTTTGGAACCTTCTTTCTCTTGGTCCCCAAAACATGTGATGGTGCAGACACATCTTCAATAATTTCAATCCTCTCCTTCAAGATAGTAGAAGGAGCGGCAGGCCTAGTTTTGGGATTTTCACCACCCTCATCCTCACTACAGGTCTCATAATCCTTCAATTTAGGAGTTGAAACCTCTTTAAAAGGTTTTCCTTAGGCAGGAGGTTGCAACATCACTTCCATGGAGGAATGAGAATTCAAAACAAAATCCTCATCCTCCTTTGTTTCATAATCCTCCTCCAAAACCTCCTTCTTTTTCCCTTTTAAACTCTCTGGCTCATCCTCTGAAACAGTCTCATATTCCAAGGCTAACTTTTGTTCCTTACCCTTGGGAGTAATAGCAGGTGGCTTAGGGACCTCATAGGCTTTTGCATAATCTGAAATCAATAGAATAAGACCAACATGCAACACCGGATTCTTAGGGTTCCTTTTATGATCCTTCAAACCATACTCCAGAGAAGCCAAAAGATAAAATGGAAAGGAAATTTTCTTCTTATGGCGAAAATGATTCAAAAGAACAAAATGATAAGCATTCACATCAGAAAATAAACCTTCTAAAGTAATGTACCTCATCAATTCCTCCACTACATCACCCCATAGGGCTTTGAGAGAACTTTGTTGGTACCCACCACTCTTGGTAGGCTTAAGCTTTTGTTCTTCATCTCCTTTAAAGAAATTCTACATAGTTGCCTTAGATTCCTTCTTATTTCTATAAACCTTCTTGCCCTCATTTGAGAGACCAGTGATATTTGGAATGAAGTCCTCATTAACATCAACTTCAGTGCCTGCCAATTTCAAAACCCTGTTGTTCCAACCTTTGACAAACAAGGTCATGACCTACGGGTTATTTCCATGCAGCCTCTCCAAATAAGGAGTAATCCCACCTTTCTACAACCTATGCCAAACCTCCTCTTTCTTTTTTACAGTGTCACAAGAGAAGGGATCCGCTCTATTTTTGTCACCTCCCATAGTCATGATGTTAGCAAAACCTAGGAGCTTGAGAACTTTGCAAATGATTAAGAGAAGCCTCAAGAAGGAAGGCCAAAAAATGCCCACAATCTATGTGGCAAAGGTATTATGGAAGAGAGAAATAATGATCCTAGTACGCCACCCCATACAGAGGATACTCAAGGTACCATTAGCCTAATCAAAATCTAGCTCACCATCACTCTGATGGAGCTTCCAAATTTTTTGTAGTTCCTAGGGATTCTATGGATTTAATCAGCACCCTAAACCCTCATCCCCATGCTTGGATAGAGTTTTTCCTTTGGAAAAACCCTTAGTCGTTCTATTTCCATGTTGACTTGCCCTGCCGATCTCCCACTCTTTAATTCATTACTTGAGCCATCGTATGTGTCTGTCCACCGGCCCCGTTGGCTTAGAATGTCGGTCACCTAGTCGACCATCGATTTTAATGTTTTCCTAAGGTCGGGTCTTAATATTTCCCAAATGACTTAAGCTTAAGTCATTTCATCTGCGAGGGTCAGATCATCATTAGCCTAACAAGGGCCCCTTATTTAATATTAACATTGTTGTGTGTGCAGGTTTCGAGATTCGAGACCACAGGAAAGGATCCTAGCCATACCCCGCCAGCTCACAGAAACAAAGTGCCAGCCGGTTATGTAGTGTGAGGGTATTGAGATGAAGATGTGTGTCCTTATACAAATGAAGGGCCCATGGCCAAGATTGAGAGTCGGGGACAATCTCCACTATTCCCCCTGGCTCACAAAGAAAAGGTGAACGTTCATTAAAGGATACGAGATCAGTGAGATCTCGACACGTGGATTAATCCACCAAGTTTGTGAGACAGATAAAGCTTGTTGATAGAGGAGTTGTTTTATGAGATGGATCAACACCATTGGTCAAAGACAAGTGAACAAAACACTGTTGAAATTCAAACCCAGTCAACCTAAAGTGGGTCATTTGATCTACCACCTCATTGGGAGATCAACAGCCAACATTCAAAATTGATAAACTATCATGTGATAGCTTGTGGTTCTGAACCGATGGCCAAGATTGAGAGTTGGGGACAATCTCCACTATTCCCCCTGGCTGACAAAGAAAAGGTGAACGTTCATTAAAGGCTACGAGATCAGTGAGATCTCGACATGTGGATTAATCCACCAAGTTTGTGAGACAGATAAAGTTTGTTGACAGAGGAGTTGTTTTCTGAGATGGATCAACACCATTGGTCAAAGACAAGTGAACAAAACACTGTTGAAATTCAAACCTAGTCAACCTAAAGTGGGTCGTTTGATCTACCACCTCATTGGGAGATCAACAACCGACATTCAAAATTGATAAACTATCACGTGATAGTCGTTTCATTCTACAACCAATGGACATTAATGATCTACTCTCTGCAGGTGCAATCAAATTGATCTTTGTGCATGTGGAGACTTAATTGCTAGTAATCATGAAGTATGATATGCAGATTTCCATGCACTTGGGAAATAAATGGTGACAATACGCATGCCAACGAATTTCCTAGTTTGTGCGTGTGTTTTCATTGAGCATTGATGATGGTTATCATCACATTGTTCAATAAATAGAAGTTGAGAGTTGCTATTTTCACCAACGCAATTAGTTATCAAGTATTTTGAGTTTCTATAGAAGGCCAAGGTTACAAGGATAGATTTTTCTAGTGGTAGGATGAGTAAGTCTGGTGCTTCACCTGTTCTAGTGTGGAGGTCTTCCTGACTCAATTCATAGAAGTCCCATGGTGAGGACCTGGAGCAAAGATAGAGCGCTCATGAGAACATCCATGGAAAGGGATTTGCACCTATCATTACCAGATGTAGTCACCAATTGAAGGGTCAAGCCACAAGCTTGGAGGCAATGGGAACAAAAGGAGAAGAATCTGTTGGACCCTCTAGCAAAATTCAATGGAAACTTTGATATGGTCGTGGCTCTTTTGGACGGAAAAACTCGCCCATTGAAATCACGAAAACATCGTCTGAAACTAAGACGAAGATGGATTTCAGCTATTGCCAGTACCTCACAACTCTTGGCCGAGCTCCATCCCCTAGAGCAGAGGTATTGTCCATCCTGACTTTAGCTATCAGTACTTCTAGCGGGCGAGATGGTGTTGTACTGAAAAGAGACAAGGACGAGGAAGGGGTTGAGGCTTCATCTCCAACCCTCGCTATGACATGAAGTGGGTGCATGTATCATGGATGGTGTGCTGATGGTGGAAGGTCTTCTGGTTGTTAAAAAGGTGGTGTGTGAAATGAAATTTTTGTTTTATTTGATATTTTATGTGGCGGTCATTTTCTCTCTGTGTATGTGGCTGGTAATTTTTGAGGTGTTTGATGCTGACTGTGCACCCTCATGGTAGTATGAGCATTGGATTTTCTACTTACCTGGCGATTGAGGGAAATTTTGGCAGCACTTTATTTCTCCTCTTGGCGGTTGTTGTAATTGTGGTTTTCTCGTTCTAATGTAATCGACATGTGGGGAATTTTGGAAATGCAGTTGAAATTTGAAATGAAATGAAATTTTGTAATGTGATATGCATTTCGAGTCGGAGGCTTGTTGGCTCCCTTACATTATAAAATGGAATTCATGGCTCACTTGCGAGGGTTCTAAGCTTTGGAGTCTTTAGGTCTTATACAAAAAGAAGGGTAGAAATTAGAAGAATACCAGAAAATAGATTGGTTGAATTGTCTTGGTCTTAGACTGTGCATATGAAAATCTTAAATAGTTTTGTAGAAATTACTAATATCAAAACAAATTTCATGCATAATTCATATACTCTTCTCTATATTTATCCTACAAATTTTGAATATAATATCAAGTATATCCTGTTCATCTTCAAATGTTTCATTTGAATGCATGCCTTTATTTATGCTTTGGTTCAAAGAATGGATTAAATGCTTAAATAAGGACATGGATTTGTGAGATTTTATAGAGGATTTGGTAAGAAGTGATGTGTTATGTACAGTGAGTTTTCATAATGCAAAACCTTATGAAAATAGTCCAAAATTATCAGATTTAAAGAATTTCTATATGACTGATTGTAAGATGCATGACTCCATCGCCCAATTGATGAAGACACTAGTCTATTTGTCATGGTATTCATTATTTGAATGATAATGATAGTATATCAGGCTGTGGACTCAAGGTTAGAATACAATTTCTTAAAATCCGTTTACAATGAGGCATGTATGTGAGATATTCTCCTTGTTCCTGGTGAATTAATTGTTATTTGCTTGAAGATTAGCCACCCTTTGAGTGAATTATGTTATTTACCCTTGATAGGAACCGATATGTGATTTGATATGTCATTCATTGAGATAGTCAAATGAAATGTTGAAAGGAACACCCTCCTAAGTCTCATAGAGCCTAAAGTGTAGAATATTTTAGTCTTCAACTGAATCTTGTTAGTTGACCATTCATTTTAAGGCTCTTGATTATAGGAGTTGGCTACTCTTTAGATATTCCTTAAGTGTAATGGAAAAACACCAACACACTCCAAACAATTAACTGCCACGTGATTATAGAAATGTGATCCCATGACATCATAAAGCCACCATCTGAATTAGCAGATTTGATAATCATGATTTAAACAAGCAATAGACTCAATGGGGAGGGGTTCGTCCACATCCCATTCCCTAGAACCACTAACACCAACATTAGTAAAAACATCAACTAGGCCATTCCCTTCCCTGAGAATATGGGAGATATAAACTTCATCGAAGGACTTTAGGATTTCATTAACATCCATGCTGAGGCATTCAACACTCCATGAGGGGATAGAAACCTTCTTCGGGTTGTTAATAATATTTAAAGATTCACCCTCAAGCCATACCTTTTTGTATCCTTTGGATTGAGCCATCTTCAAGCCATGATAGGCTATAGTTGAAAATTTTGTTATTGTTTATTTGTGTGATATTTTGTTTTTTAGTAAGACATTGAAGGAGCACTTGATGCATATCTGAAGAGTTTTTGAGAAGCTAAGGGAGGAGAAGCTATTGATTAATTTGAAGAAATGTAGTTTTGTGAAGAGAGAGTTGGTGTATCTGGGATTTGTTGTCTCAGTAGAGGGTCTTAAGATGGATCCAAAGAAGGTGAGAGCTATCATTGAAAGGCCCACCCCGATTAATGTTACAGAGGTAAGATCATTTCATGGTCTAGCATTTTTTTACAAAAATTTTATTAAGAATTTTAGTAGTATTCGTGCACCTCTAACTGAAGCGATGAGAGGGGATAGAAAAGAGTTTAAGTGGACTACAGGAGCAGCCAAAATTATTGCTATGTTGAAGAATAAATTTACAGAGCAACCTTTTTTGGCACTTCCAAATTTCAATAAGGTCTTTTAGGTAGATTGTGATGCTAGTGGCACTTCCATAGCAGTTGTTTTGAGTCAAGAAAGTAATCCTATTTCCTATATTGAACATATGGAATATTGAGAGGGGGGTGAATCAGTATTCCATAAAACCACATTAAAATCCATCTAATCATTATCACAATTCTCACTGAATCAATAAGAGAGAACATAGAAACAAATTAATGTAACCATACACATGAACACCAGGATTTTCATGTGCAAAACCCAAGAAGAGAAAAACCACAGTGAAGGTTAACTCACAATATATTATATTCAAATACAAAATATTACAAGGCTCACTTCCAGAACTCACCATCCTTAAAATGCTCACTTCTTGAGTAGAAAATATGGCTAACCACAAAGATACAAAGATAGTGGCTCACTGCCAAAAGATTGAACTGATAGGATACACATTTGATGTGCAGGGTTCAGTTCCAATGAAGCTTAGAATATGAAGTGTTTTCTCACACAGCAATCTCTCAATAAATCTACATTGATCCACAACTAATAAAGCATTTAGGCTTGGACCTTTCTTCCACACACACTTTCACACTCTTCTTCTTTTCTCTCTTCTTTTCTCTTTCACTCATACATTCATCCTCTTCAAAACATATCATATATATATATACATGTATATATTATTCATCAATTAGGTTGGCCTAATTAGATTAAAAAATAAATAAAAACTCTCTTTGTCGACACCATATAATTTAAACATTTAATCCATGTAGTGCATTGTGCCAAGTCGGCTAACTAGTCTCCATAATGTATTGCATACGCTGAGTCAGCCAAGACTAGAACACAATTCTCTAAACCAACAAGTAAACCTCAAAGAAAACACCTAGAGGATCTAAGAACACATTAATTTCCCATCATATCACCAACATAGAGACTGTCAACAAAACCTACAACATAAGAATGTTCACCTTAATAAAATTCGGAGTCTCCCACACAGTATGCCAAGCACAAAACAACAATAGAATATAGAGTTGAACTTTCTCAGAGATAATTTTTTTCTCACAACCAAAAATGTCTCAAGATCCAGGATATAGCTGTCTGACTGAGTCATTTCATAGTCATTTCATGTTTTATAGTGAATTCTAGAATCAAATACCAACACACTGATCCATCACAAAAGGGCATTAACAATAGAGAACAACTTCCAATAAACCAAGTAGACTTCCCATATAGTTATCACCATGTTGGCATTAATGACAACATAGAGACAACACAAACCATCCATAATTCATGCTCATGTTGCAAGGCTTCCATAATCCCAACAATCTCCCCCTTTGGCATTGATGGCAACATGTATGACAAAAAACATTTTCCAATATACTGCAATTGAATACTCTGAATACTCCCCCTATCAAAAATATTCTTCACAAAAATGTTTTTCTCTGTTAACCTCTATCTCTTCATCCCTCTATCTCTCCATCTCTCTATCTCTCCCCCTTTGACATCAATGACAAAGTAAGGGGTTCAGTATATATGTATATATTAAAAATGTAACTAAATTCATATGAACACTGAATTGAATTAACCTAAAGAAGAACCTTTGAGACTCTCCAGGATGACCTTCCACAATATTTTTCCTTCTTCCCATTAACCTTTTGCACTTATAAGAGACTTGTGTAATAGCTCAAGCTTAGTTGAGGATTCTCTGTTAGGGTATTGGGACTAATATTTATCTCTAATAACTCACCAATGTAGCCAAGAGCACTAGAAACAAAAGTGTTCCTAAGTTTAATCATGTCTCTAAGTGCCACAAACTTATTGATAACATCTATCCTTTGATCCTACAGAGAAAATATTTTTTCCTAAAGCTACACAATGTAGGAGAACCTATGATTATCTCTATCTTCTGCTAACCTGTATGTATCTACCTGAGTGCCCATCCGAGACTCGCTCATCCTTATCTCATTTCTTAAAGTGTACTACCAGACCAATCTAGGCAAAAAGACAGTAGTTAATGTGCCTCTTCTTCACAAATTTGTACACTCTAATTCCTTCATTACTTGACTGTGTGCATTTGCACATTTTTCTTTGATATCTGCCAAATTTCCTTCATCAAACCTAATTCCAACATGCACTTCAAGTCCAGAGATGTAGACCTTCAAAGAATCAATCATGCCACAAAGAATCTCCACAACAAAAATAGATGTATCAAAGTTAGCACCAGGAATAACCTTCTGCAATTCTTCCAAATCTCTTTGAATGTTTATTCCTTCATGCTCATGTTGAGCTCTCTCAAACTCACTTCCTTCTGTTACTTCTTTCTTAACACTTTTCCTTTTCTTCCCTATTCTGGTTGTGCTACCAGAGGTTCCTTCTACATTGAGATTCTTAGGGCTTTCCAAAATAATTTTAGCATAATTATCAACTTCAGCCTCTAGCACTTCATAACCTAATTCTGATATCCAAACCAACCTTGATTCAACTACTTCCATGTGACAAAAATCTGCAGACACAAGAAAATTGATGCTTCTGAAGTACTTTTCAACAACACTTATTGGAATCCTAAAGCTTTTATTCATCTTCATCTAAAATATTCCAAAGAATGCAGCAAGGCCAGTCTCTTGTGCATTCAAGCTACCAAGATTTATCATGAAGTTCCTGATTTGATGGGAAATAGGCTTTGTATTTGACCATTCTATCCTTCCTATTACCATTAGTTCTCTCAAAAAGTAAAAGAGCAAATAGACAACTAGATTGCCATACCAAAATATATTCTTCTTACTCTTCTTGATTTCCTTTAAATTCTTCAAAAGATGTGTACGAAGTAATTCACACAAGTCATAATCCATACCTCTTTTAACCATATCAATAGTAGTGTGTACAAAAATAGTAGAAACTGTAAGGTCATTGCTAGGAATACAAACTTTGTGACCGATGACCATAGTATCATACCTTAATACCGGATCAACAATTGATCTCAAATCAATCTCTTTCCCTTCAAGATTCACACTAGTAAGCTCAATTATCTCTTGCTCATCCATAGCCTTTCATTTGCGAACTGGTCCGGAGGAACACAAATTAGTTATATGTCTAATAGCTTCTCTTGTAATCAAATGTGCCTCATCAATCCATAAAGATTCATCATGAATTCTGCTTAAAATTATTTGAATATACTTGATGCAAGAGCATCCAGTGGTGTAGGGAAATCTTACATCACCCAAAAAAATATTTTCTTTAGTTGTTTTGAGTCGCATGATGGCACTTAAGGGGTATAAGACTGTCAGGCGTCAAAAATAGTGAAAAACAGGCACTTACTATTTTTAGTAAGTCGGCCAAAACGGGATCGTATGGATGTGAAAATTTACCCCAAGGAGCAGAGCTGAAAAACATTTTTGGTTGTGAAAGAATCACCTCAATACCCCGCACGGTTTGGGAGAAATTAAAGTTTTTGTCTCGAGAAATTTCTCTAATGCAGCTTCAAATTCAGATATAAAACTTTAGAGGCCCCGAAACAGCTCAAAAGTTGGCCAAACCGACCTATGGTCAATTCATGTGTTGTAGAGCTCGTCGAGAGCTTTCCAACGATATGCAATAATAGCAAATCAAACACTTGGATCAAAAGTTATGGCCCCGCGAAGTTGGTCCTCGAAAAATTGAATTTCATAAAAATTTCTTCCTAGGCCAGAAACCAAATGGTGGGACATTTGGCGCCAGAGCAAAAAGGGGAAATTTGAACTTTCTAGAACATTCTAGGGAGGTTATTGGGGAAAATAAAAAGGGTTAAGTGGGTGTTGTAGTAGGTAGCCCTGATAGTGCAGATTGTGGCTCCAAATAGTAGATTTTCTTTTCAGAGTTGATTTTGTTATAATGAATCAAGTCCATGAGGCTATAGCATGTAAGCTTTGAATCTGTAAGCTTTGAATCTATAATTTCATTTTCTGAAAATAATTGAAAATGATTCATTTTTTTGTCTCGCATCTTCTATGTTGGTATTTGTTGTTGTGATTTTTGTGGGTTTTGGTCAGTGTGGCCCTCATCAATACTTCTCAAATTCAAATAAGTTGACTTTCCTCCAAACATCCAAATTTTTCTCAACTAACACTCTATAGGCATCATGGCTCTCTTCCAATTCACTTTCCCATAGCATGCTCAAATGAACTGACAACATTTCCTCTATCTTATAGTAAACAAATGCATAGGAATCCTCTATAGGAAACACTCTCGAATAGATGCGAGAGAATGCACCAAATAACTCTTCCGACACATTCTTCAAATATCTTCTCAAATTAGCTTGTACTCTATCCACACTATTCACAACCTTTGAATTATCCATCACAATAAAAATGAAAGATTTTGAAAACAAGAATACCTCTGTAAATGCCAACAAGAAATGTATAGATATCCTGCTTTCGAAGCTCACTTTGAATCCACTCGATCTCTTCTTCAAACTCTGAAACTCTGAATTTCTCTCTAGGCTTCCTTTGCATGTTGGCTTCCTTTGCATGCTTCTTCGAAAATACATAAGCCTTTTGAATTATCTATATTTATTTCTTCCATTCTGAATGATTTTGCAATAAATGCTTCAACTTGCAAGTAGATTACCTCAAAAATCATGTACACCTCCATTCTTTCAAATTCTGTAAACTTCATCCTTCACACATGCGACTGAGAAAATTCCCAAATTTTGTTATCACATTAAATATACTTCTATCATGATGTGACACAAGTATCGATGAGGGGGTTTATTGGATTTTCTAATAATTTCTCCCCCTTAGCCACTAGTTAGAAATTGACGAGAGTACCTGCACCGGAGGTTGGTACAAATAAGACTAATGATTCCAATTCAACTTGCTTGAATTCTCCTTCCTTTTTCCAAATCTTTTTCATTTCCTTTCTTGCTTCTTATGCATCAATGATTTGGTCATGCTTCTTCGCCAGATTATTATTTTTCTTTCTTCTTCTGCAGTTATTACTTGGGTGTTCTGGATTGGGTGTTCTGGATTGTTGTACCTACAACAACTAGCATTCTTCTTTCCATTTTTTCTTTTATTCAACTAATCTTCACATAAACTAACTTTATATTCAATTTTATTGTGCTTAAAGCATTTTCTAGAGAATGATAAAGAATCATTCATATTAATTTTGCAATCCTTTTCCTTATGACCAAATTTCTTGTAGGAATAACAATACCATTGAAAGATGAGTACCTTTTAGTACCAGGAGTTCTTTCAGAGTTTCTTCTTAGATCCTTGGTTTGTCCATCTTTCCACTGAGTATTCTTACCAATAGATTTCTTTGCTTTATAACTTTGACCTTTTTCAAACCCTAAACCACTCTTATCCATTGTCAGTTTCTGAGAAGTAATCAACTCATCAAGCATTGTCGAGCTTATCTTAAATTTTTCTTCAAAACTTCTTGCCTTTTCCAAATCAGATCTGAATATTTCTACTTCTTCTTCAAGCTTTATGCATTCATCCATCTTCCTCTGAATTTCAATTTTCTAACACTCTTCAGTTCTTTTCTTCTCATCTAATTGTTGTAGCAAACTGAAGAAAATTCCATCTGCCTTAACCAATAGATCACATGATTCAACACTTTTACTTTGAAACTTTTCAATATACTCATTCACTTTCATCAACTTGTCCTTCAGATCTTCTATTTCTTTTGAATATCCAATAGAGACCACTTCTAGAGGAAAAAATTTCTTATACTCAAATTCTAGGACCTTCCTCAAGCTATTAGGCTTCTTCTGAGGAACCAAGCTCTGATATCAATTGTTGAACATCCAAAATATTGAGAGGGGGGTGAATCAGTATTCCATAAAACCATAATAAAATTCATCTAATCATTATCATAGTTTTGACTGAATCAACAAGAGAGAACATAAAAACAAATCAATGCAACCATACACATGAACACCAGGATTTTCATGTGGAAAATCCAAGGGAAAAACCACGGTGAGGGTTAACTCACAATATGTTATATCTAGATACAAAATATTGCAAGGCTCACTGCTATGACTCACTTTCCTTAAAAGGCTCACTTCCTAAGTACAAAAGATGGTTAATCACCAAGATACAAAGATAGTGGCTCACTACCAAAAGATTGAAATAATCCAGGATAGACCTTTGATGTGTAGGGTTCAATTCCAATGAAGCTCAAAATATGAAGTGTTGTCTCACACAACAATTGCTCAATAAATTTGCACTGATCCACAATTGATAAAGCATTTAGGCTTGGACCTTTCTTCCACACACACTTTCACACTCTTCTTCTTTTCTCTCTTCTTCTCTCTTTCGCTCATGCATTCATCCTCTTCAAAACATCTCATTTATATACAAGTATATCATATTCATCAATTAGGTTGGCCTAATTAGATGAAAAAAAAAATCAAAACTCTCTTTGTTGGCACCATATAATTTAAACATTTAATCCATGTAGTGTGTTGTGCCAAGTCGGCTAACTAGTCTCCATAATGTATTGCATACGCTGAGTCGGCCAAGACTAGAACACAATTCTCCAAACCAACAAGTAAACCTCAAAGCAAACACCTTTTGAATCTAAGAACACATTAATTTCCCATCATAACACCAACATAGATACTGTCAACAAAACCCACAGCATAAGAATGTTCACCTTAATAAAATGTGGAGTCTCCCACACAGTATGCCAAGCACGGAACAACAGTAGAATACAAAGTTGAACTCAATCAGAGAAAACTTTCTACTCACAACAAAAAATGTCTCAAGATCTAGGATATAGTTGTTTGTATGAGTCATGATAACATGGATAAGAGATTAGAGTCATATCGGATCTTATAGTGAATTCCAGACTCAAATACCAACACACTAATCCATCACAAAAGGGCACTACCGACAGAGAAAAACTTCTGGTAAACCAAGTAGACTTCCCATATAGTTATCACCATGTTGACATGAATGAAAACATATAGACAACAAAAACCATTCGTACTTCATGCTCATGCTTCAAGGCTTCCATAATCCTAATAGCCTATTTTAGCGAGAAGTTAAATGATGCTAAGAAGAAATATTTTGTCTATGATCAGGAGTTATGCTATAGTTCAGGCTTTGAAGAAATGGAGACACTATTTGTTTCCAAAATAATTTGTTTTATATATTGATCACCAAGCTTTGCAGTATCTCAATAGTAAAGGAAAGTTAAATCAAAGGCACTTAAAATGGGTTGAGTTTTTGAAAATTTATACTTTTGTTTTGAAGCACAGGAGTGGAAGGTCAAACAAAGTTACAGATGCCTTAAGTAGAAGGAAAAATTTACTGATAGAGATGAATATAAAGGTTGTTGGGTTCAGTGAACTCAAAATTTTGTATCCTAAAGATCCAGACTTTGCATAAGCTTGGAAGGCTTGTTTGGAACCTGTTACTTTGGATAGGACAAGATGGTTGGATTTCTTAATCCAAGATGGAATGTTGTTTAGAGGAATCCAATTGTGAATTCCAAGGAGTTCTATGAGAGAGAATATAATCAAGGAGAAGCATAGTGGAGGATTGGCTAGACATTTCGGTCAAAATAAGACCATTGCTCTTGTTAGTGAGAATTATTATTGGCCACAGTTACAACAAGATGTGAAGAATTTTGTACAAAGTTGTAGAGTATGTCATATGGAAAAAGGAACAAGTTAGAATACTAGATTGTATTAGCCATTACCTATACCTGAGAGGCCATGGGAGGATATTAGCATGGATTTTGTTCTTGACTTTCCAAGGACACAAAGAGGGCATAATTCCATATTTGTGGTGGTGGATGGATTTTCAAAGATGGCACATTTCATTTCATGTCATAAGACCAGTGATGTTCATGTTGCAGAATTGTTTTTCAAAGAGGTGGTGAGACTACATGGTCTACCAAAGAGTATAGTTTCAGACAGATATACCAAATTTGTTGTTTATTTCTAGAGGACATTATGGAAGAAGTTGAAGATAGATTTGAAGTTCATTTTTGCACACCATCCATAGACTGGTGGACAAACAGAGGTGGTGAATAGGAGTTTGGCTAACTTGCTAAGATGCTTAGTAGGAGATAAGCCCAAGTGATGGGATTTGATCATACCACAAGCGGAATTTGATTACAAAAATTTTGTCAATAGGAGCACTGGTAAATCACCATTCTAGATTGTGTATGGGAGTAGTCCAAGAACTCCTTCTAAACTGGGAAATATGGATAAGGGGGAGAAGAGTAGTGCTGAGGCTGAAAATTTTGCTGAGCACCTGAAGAATTTGTATGAAGAAATGAAGAAACATATCAATAAGATGAACTCACAATATAAGGCCAAGGTAGATCGGAAAAGGAGGCATAAGGAGTTCCAAGTAGGAGATGAATTCATGGTTCATTTGCAAAAGGAGAGGTTTCCAGTTGGTACATACAACAAGTTAAAGATGAAGAAGTTTGGACCATGCAAGATCCTAAAGAAGTGTGATTCAAGAAATGCATATGAGATAGAGTTGCCTGATGAAAATTATATTTCACCTGTATTTAACATTTTATATTTACTAGAATATCATGAAGGGGGGATTAATGAAGAAACAACAAAAGCACAGTGGAATATTCCAACACCTACTTTGGAAAAGGAGGAGATAGAAGAAATTTTGGATAGTTGTGTGGGTAGAAGCACAAGAAACATGCAATATGTAAAGTACTTGGTGAAGTGTAGAGGAAGGCCTATTGAAGATTCATCATGGTTGTCTGAGGTCGAGGTTAACTATCTTGGTTTTCCTCCAACTCCTGAGAAGTGATGGGGTTACTTTTAAAATTACCCTGGGTGTCTAATGCAAGAGCATCTAGGGGTGTAGGGCAATATTGCATCACCCAAAAAAAAAATTCCTTAATTTCTTTAGTTTTTTGAGTTCCATTATGGCATTTAAGGGATGTAAGACAGGAAGGAGTCAAAAATAGCGAAAACCAGTCACTTACTATTTTTGGTAAGTCAGCCTAAACAAGCTTGTATGGACCTAAAAATTTACCCAAAGGAGCAGAACTGTAAAACATTTTTGGTCACGAAAGAATTGTCTCAATAACCTACATGGTTTGGGAGATATTAAAGTTTGTCTCAGGAAATTTCTCCAATGTAGCTTCAAATCCAGATATGAAGACTCTAGAGGCCCCTAAACAGATCAAAAAGTTGATGAACCGACCTACGGTGGGTTCATGTGTTGTAGATCTCTTTGATATCTTTCCAATGATATGCAATAATAGCAAATCAGACGCTTGGATCAACAGTTATGTCCCCGCGAAGGTGCCCCTCTAAAAAGTGAATTTCACTAAAAAAAATTCCTAGGCCAAAAATCAAACGATGAGACTTTTGAAACCAAAACAAAAGGGAAATTTGAATGTTCTAGAACATTCTATGGTGGTTATCGGGGTAAAATAAAAAGGGTTAAGTGGGGGGTTGTAGGGTGGCTTCCTTAGTGCAAATTGTGGCTCAGAATAATATATTTTGTTTTCAAAGTTGATTTTGTTGTACTGAATCAAGCCCATGAGGCTATAGCATGTAAGTTTTTAATTTGTAATTTCATTTTCTAAAAAAAAAATTGAAATTGAGTTATTTTTTTGTCTCACATCTTCTGTGTTGGTATCTATTGTGGTGATTTTTGTGGGTTTTGGGTAGTGTGGCCCTCATCAATGCTATTGGCACAATCAGACACATCCAACCATACATGAGCACAATCACTTCTCTTTGGTGCAACAAGGTTTTTTTCGTAAAGGTTTTACATGTTTTAATCATGTGCTACTAACCCTTACACTTAATTTTATCATTGCTTATGTTTTAAGTAGAGTGGGTTTACATTTTTTTTATTCTCTCTATCAAGCTCAAAATTACATGAACAAATAAATATGTACACCTAAAATAATATTTAATTAGATAAATACTTGTTATTTATTTTATTTAACCCCTTCTCTTATCCTAATAATTAATTAAATAATATTCATTATTTATTTAATTAATTTCCCCATTACCTTTATCCACCACCTTTAATTAAATAAATATATGTTTATTTAATTAAAGCTAACCTTTTTCCACTTTCCTCTAAATCCCCTAACCTTGCTTAAGTGTTTTTGTTTTAGGAAACCTTGCTTAAGTTAATTAACTTTCCCATTTCTAATCCTCATTAGCCCATTCTCCAACTTTTAACTCCATCCAAGTTAATAAACCCTTGGTTCCTACCATCTACCCTCTTCTCACACATGTGTGAGATCTCACCTACCCCCACTCACTCTTCTCAATGTGTGCTCACACATGTGTGAGCACACCTCCCTATTTCACCTCTTTCCCTCTTGTGACATTGGTCACAAGGCTAATCATTCTTCATTCCTTGATCCAAACCCTATCTCTCTTTTAATCTCATCCCTCCATCAACCAATCAATCCTAGCCCTTGGTTCCTCTCATCAAAATTCTATATAATGAGGCCTTGGCTCTCATTCTTCACATCCACATTCTCCATATCCTTATACTACCCAAATATCCATTGAATCCATCTCTCTCCTACCATCATGTTTCCCAAGTATTGAGCAACCACTACCAACATTGGAGAAAATCTGCAAGATATGGGTGCATCTTGTGAGCTCAATCCATGAGGAAGGAGCCTATGAAGGTATAACATCTTTGTGTGTATTTCTTTATGAATTTTCTATCTATTTCCCTTCATTCATAAATCTCTTTTACCTTCTTCATTTTGGCACGCCTATGGGTCACCCACCTTTTTTTTGACGATTTGGTAAATTTTTAATGAGTTTTTAATTTCCAAGTTTTGGAATCACACCTCTACAAAATTGTGCTTGTGCTTAAAATTTTTGTGCCCACATCACAAATATTTGTGCCAACATCACAAATCACCACCCCTATGTTGCAAATTACTACGCCTATGACACAAATCATCATGCTTTCGTAAAAAATCACCGCACTTCTAATTTTTTTATAGTTTTTTTTATCATTTTGACTTAGATTTAGGGTTTATCTAACATTCTAAGTCTTTTTTTGTAGGGTATCATCATTCTAACATTTTATTTTGTAGGAAGAATCATCATTTGCATGCATAAACTAGGCCTTTTAAAGTTTTAAAAGTTAGGGTCTTTTTGAAAAACTTATAGGTTACATAGGGTTTTTCTCATTTTGAAATCATTTTTACCACATTATTGGGAATATCTTGGAAAGATATTCATGTTTTTAGTTCCTCTACATGTTCATCTACCTACTCTCCCACTTGGTTGGTGAATAACCTTGTTTCTGGACTCTCAAAAGTCATTTTTTGGCCCTATCTGTAAAGTGGTACCTCTGTCAAAAATTGTGGCACCTCTATCAAAAAGAGTGGTGCCTCTGTCAAAATTTGTGGTGCCTATGTCAAAATAATAACACCTCTATCAAAAATAGTGGTTCCTTTGTTCTGAGTGCATATTTTAGGGATTTTTAGGTGTTTTTTGCATCTAACCTTCATTTTTGAGTCACTACCTGCATGATCAAGTTTTTTCCTTAGGTGGGTTGTCAAAAAACATCATCTTTTGACCCTTGGAAGCTGATTTTTGGGCCTATCTTTAAAGTGGAACCTCTGTCAAAAATTATGGTGCCTCTATTTTAACAGAAGCATAACTTTGTCTGTGAAACTGAGCTTGTGTTTTATATTACATTTTTAAGGCTTTGATCAGTTGTTTTTTTCATCTAATCTTTGTTTTGAGTTACTAATGCATGTTCAAGTGTTTAATGCTTATCTAAGGAAAAAATCATCAAGTTTATATGCTTATATTCATGCTAACAATATTTTCCTTTGATCATCTTATCATATAACCACTTATTTTGTACCTTGAAATTGATCATCAAAGGCAAAAAACATCAAACTACTAACATATTTCTTGCAGATTCGTTTGTCCAAGACTTTCTTTTTTCCACTAATCTAGGAACATTTTCATTTCTTAAGGTTAATGAACATTTGTTTGATGTGTCTTTAAGTGAGTGGTGTATGCTCTCCTCTTGTACCTAGTGTGATCTTGAGGATCAAAAACATCACTGACTCTTTTCTTTTCTTTTCTATCCCAAGGAACCTGTGTGCATGCTCTCCCCTTGTGCTTCATGTGATATTAGGTGAAGGAAAACACTTGGATCATTCCTTTTAAGAGGGTTTCCTAGGGATTTCATCACCCTAGGGGACCAACCTCACCTCCAGTGTTTTAATGGAGTATAAAGAGCAAGAGGTGAATGAAAGACACCTCTCTTTTAGTGGAATCTTATCAATCTAGGCTAAATCTCCAAGAACTTTATACCTTCGAGAAGTGAAGTTAGAGAATGGGTTACCCTCTCCTCCTAACTATTTGGCATTATCCCCTTTCATATATGGATTTTTCCTCATATATCCTTGAGGTATTTGGAGGAATCCCTAGCAGTCTTGTTCATCCTAGATTAATACCTTTTGGTCATAGCTTAGTGTGGTGCAATGGATGCATATCATACCCTGAAGTTACTCACCATGTACTCCCTTAGGTTGAGATATAAATATTTGGGTGAACTAAGATAGTTCCCAAGGAGAGACAAGGTGTGCCCGTGGCATCCATTGATTACCCTGTGTCACTAGATCTCTATCTATTCGCATTTGCGAGAAAGGGTGCTCCACCTAAGTATCAAGGAGTATTAACCCCCTCGGGGTGGTGGTCCTACTCTAAGTTGTAATCCCACTTGAATAATTTTAGGCTTGTTCAAGTGCTTGGTGTGTCTTCTTGTGCTAAACCAATGAATTCTTATCTTCCCATTTACTCCTAGCCACTTTGTTTGTTTGTGTGCTTGTATTTCTACCTCCTAGTCAAGCAAGCAAAACCTTCACCTTATCCCAACCAATTCTTCCTATCCTAACCATCCTTCCACATCCTAATCATACCACCTTTTCCATACTAATCATCCCTTTCTCATCTTAATCACCTTATCCTAATCCTCCCATCCTAATACCTTATTCTCATTCTAATCATCCCTTCTAGTCCTAATCACTCCCCATCTCATCATAACCATCCCTTCTCATCCAAACCATCCATTTTCACTCTAATCTTCCTCCCCTATTTTATCCCAATCATCCTTCATCCTAATAATCCTTCTAATCCTAATCATTCCAATCACTCATCTTGTCCTAATCATCCCCCAACCTATATCTAATCCATCTCTAATCCATCCTCATCCAAAATCAATCCAAAAGTTTTATCCTCCAATCAACCCTCCACCATGTATAATTGTCTAACCTATCCTCCATCCAACCTAAACTATTCTAATACAGCTTCATCCATTCTAACCCAATCTAATATCATGAACCCATATCCTAACCCAAAAATCAAAAAATTCATAATCAAATCTAACCCCAATCATATTGATGATGATGAGGATAGCCTTGTTCAACAACCTGAATATGATCTCTATGATGATAGTGAGAGTATTGTAGATCACCTTGAATCCATGATCATGAATTTGAAAAAATTCTCCAAGCTTCCACCAATCACTCATCAAAAGTTCCCCTCAAATCCCACCCACATCCTTACCACCCATGTCATCCCTATCCACCACCACCAATTTTATCCTCACCCACTAATTCAATAATGATATGGATGCCATGGTTAGATATCTCCCTTGTATTGGTGTTAAACTTTCATCCTCTCCTCTTTCATTCAATCACAATCCACCCCCTCTTGCTTATCCTTTCCCTTCCATTGACAAGGGAAATCAAGCCTCTAGCTAAAATTCCCCTCCAACCCCATCCACATCCCAATTCCCCATCTCCAAATCCTTTTCAAGATCCTCATCCTAATCCTCAATTTTCCAATCCATAGAAGCTTCCACATCTTTTTCCACTTGTTCATCTACCACATCCCTACAATCCACATTACCCCAACCTCACCAATACACATCATCCCATGTCTCTCATAATAATTTCTTCCAAGGACTATTTGCAAAATTTACTAATTCCCCATGAAAAAATAAAGTTGTTCAATCTTCCCATATCATGTATCCACCTTCATCACCTCCACATCAAGATAAAACCCAATCCCCTAAATCTGATGAACCTCCTATCACTCCATTCATCCAAGTTGAAGATTATATACAACCTTCTTCCCCCATCACACCATCCACATCAAATGAACTATGTCCATCTCCTAGTCCAAATCATGCTAACATAGATTCCCCTCCATACAAAGATCAAGGAA
Source organism: Sequoia sempervirens (assembly GCA_007258455.2). Classification (NCBI taxonomy): domain Eukaryota; kingdom Viridiplantae; phylum Streptophyta; class Pinopsida; order Cupressales; family Cupressaceae; genus Sequoia; species Sequoia sempervirens. The sequence continues at coordinate 3,621 of VDFB02022511.1, read as the reverse complement.
CCCCTTCTCCTCCATCATATGATCCTATTCCATCTCATGCTCCCATTTCCAATCAAGAACAACATATCCCTTCCATCCCATCCAATGATCCTATTTCCAATCAATAACAAGACATCCCTTCATCCCCCTCTCATGATTCCCTCTCTCATATGTCATCTAATGGCATCCTTCCATGTCAAGAGAAAAATGCCTCTTCCACTCCATGGCATGATCCCTCTCTAAATCAAGATCAAATTACACCTTCCAGCCCATCTAACGATCCTCTCCCCTCTCATGATCAGAAACCCCTCCCACTCCATGTCATGATCCCCTTCCATATCATAACAAAGAGCACACTACACCATCCACCCCATCCCATGGTCCTACCCCAAGTCAATATCAAAGCATCCCTTCATCTACATGTCATGATCGTAATCCTCCACAAAATCCCATCACCCCTATCCAAGCTACCCATGAACCCCATACTTATCAAATGGGTTCCTCCACTTTCATCCAAGCTAGTTTACTCCAAGACCCTTCATCCCTTCCATGTCATATCCCCCTTAAAATGGACTCACATATTGCTTCCAAAATAACAAGTATCCCATTGGAAAAATATTTTTCCAAGCCATGCATTATCAAGGAAAATGGTTAGGCCTTCATGAGAAAGGAATCCTAGAACCCCTACAAATCCAATCAAATCCTAAATATCATGGCCTTGGATACCAATCTCTAGACGTTGGAACTCATTCTACCATCCTAAATCCAAAAATCTCTCCATCTAAATCCAAATATCCACATTCCCCGTCCTCAAAATCTATCTTGGGCCCTTATGTTCCAAATCCCAATCCTTCATCCCTTCCATTTATTTTGGATCCCTACATCCCAAAAAAAAATCCTTCATCCCCTCCATCCATCTTTGGTCCTTACATTTCACCACCTAGCACTCTTATTCCAAAAATCCATTTATCCTATTTATCCATCATCTCAAATACCAAATCAAGATCAACCAAGGCACACATATTTGAAATCCTTCCAACATTCTACTAATACCAAACCATCTATAATACATCATTCATATCCATCCACTAATCCCATTTCTCTTGGAAGTAATTTTGATGCCAAATATAAAATTTATAAATCCAAAAATCCACAAAATTCTAAGGATCAACATGTCCCCTCAAAAAGACATGCAAAAACAAAGAAAAATATGATCCAAAATCTAAAATATAAATCCAAAAGGCCACAAAGGCCCATGAAGCAAAAATCAAAGTCAAAAACCATGTGGATTCCCAAAATATTCATAGAATCAATGCATCCCAAAGAAAAATAAAAAAATTCATCCAAACTTGCTTCTCCAAAAGCTCCATCCAATTCTAAGTCCTCCACCCCATCTAATAATCCTTTATCACATCCATCCATTTTGGGTTCTTATGTCCCAAAATCTACACCACTCCCTTCATTTACTATCGATCATCCATCTAAGTTCATCCCCCCTTCTTCCCTAATTTGATCTTAACAAGGCTAAGGATCTTCATATACATCATGCATTATATCCTACCTCCCTTATGCTATCCATATCATTCATTCCATATCTCCCATCCTACCCAAATCAATCCACCCTTCCTATCTTTGATCTTGATAAGGAGTCTCCATGCTTTGCATACCTTATCTATATCCCTTATTATCCTCCATTTCATATCCCTTATCCTATTTTCACCTCCCATCCTATCCAATGGTTATGGGACATAATAACCTGGCCAAAATAACCCTGGACAAAATGACCTGGTCACAATAACCCAAGGACAAAATAACCCAGGGTCATAATAACCCAAGCCAAAATAACCCGTGGTCAAAATAACCCATGGAAAAAATATCTCCATAAGAATATAGAGAAAGGAAAACAAAATTTATAAATTACATATATGTTGCAAAAAAAACTTTATATTCAAATTTTCAATTAAAGTGTCAAATTATGAGTGATGCCTCTTATATAATCTAAAATGTTATGGTTGTCATAACCATCAACCAATCTTTTTAGTCTTTCTTTGAGTTCACGGTATTTTTTCCTGCTTGGTTGCCCAGTGTATGTATCCAGCCATATATTTCTCTATTCTATTCTCTTGGAGACCCTGTTCTTTTTTCAAAGCTTTGATGAATTTCCAGACTAAGTTGTGTGATGCTTGAAGCAATTCACTAAATCCTTTGTGGCATCCCTCAATAGTATTATTGGTTATGGGAAGATCATCTTGAGTATTTGAATAGCAATTCCACATTGTGATTGGAAACTTGGGTGATTGTCTGTTGCCTCTTCTGGTTAGTCTGCCAATCCATGTGTCTTCAAAATAATCGATTATGGGTTGCAGGGTCTCCTCATGTTCTATATAATAAGGAGATTGTTGAAGTGTTTCAAATGCATCAATTATGTCTATCTGAGGCATGAAAGCTAATGCAGCAAGTTTCATGATCACATATGTAAATACTTCATCAGCATTGTAACGTGTTTGTAGACCTTCTTCTTGAACTTTCCTCCACAAGCATTGAGAGAAATGGAAAAAACATCCCTGAATTGTGGCATTTGGAAAAAAATTCAGAAATAGCTCCCATGAAACCTAATTCAAAATCAATAAGTATAGTTTTAAGGTTTAGATCAAGTTGAAGTTTTTTCAATTCTGCAAGTACTTGTATATAAGTGGTTCTTGTTTTGTTGCTCATAAGAATATAAATGAGTGGAAATATTGCATCAGTTTTCAAGCCAAGAATCGTGTACAACTATTGAAATATATTTGGCACTATTTTAAATGTACTGTCACTAAACCAATTTTCAAATTCTTTCAGTAATTGCAAATTTTGTGTGGTGGTGAATATTAAAAAATGATTATCATCATTACTGTCATGAAAAAGAAACTTTTCCCCTCTATTGGTAATTGTATATTCAACTGGTAAGATAAGATCTGCCGATGTGTGAGGATTTGGTGGCGACGCTTCAAATCTTAATCTTTTTCTTCGAATCATTTTAGATAATGCATGGGTTGATGGTATTGCTCCTGCTATGGGTAATGAAATATTAGAACATGAAGAACCGGTGATAATTCTTGTAGAATCTTGAGTCGAGCACGCCATGTCTTTCATATCTTTCAATTTGTGTTTGACAGTGATCATCTCAGGTTTTGGAGCATGATTATGTTTTGTACTGCTAATCACATCACCGTATTTTGTTTGTGTCATAGTATAGCACCAACTTGAACATTTATTTGTAAAATATTCCACACAACGCCAGATCATTTTATTGATTCCTTGTCGATGAAACAAAAATGTGTAACCGTCTACAATAAGTAAATTCTTGTTTTTTTGACTTGTTAAAAACTGAAGAGGCATTATATATATTAAAAATTATGAAGAATGTGTTGGTTCCCTAAAAAGTATATTGATTTTTTGTACACTCTTTTAGAAAACCCTAAGAAAATTTAAAATAATGTTCAAAAAAATATATTACAAAATATCTTCTTTTATGAATTTGGATTTCTCCTCTTCTTATCACTCTACACACTCTTACTTCTTCTCCCCTTCTTCCTTTCTTTACTTCTCTTAATTCTACCACTTTATATATCTTCTTAATGCCTTTTCATTTATATATTTTCA
>VDFB02022510.1:0-24261 GCA_007258455.2 Sequoia sempervirens | reverse complement strand
GGAAGGTTGTGCTTTAGATAATATACATAAATGATCTATTCTATCGTTTGCTTTGATGTTGAGCAATATGGATATTATTCTTGATCTGAATATGGAAGTACTTATCTTTGGGACACTTGTGAAAGATAGTTAATGTAGAATAATGAAGACTAATCTTTTGGTATTGGTTGTTGTGCTCAAAGCTTATTCTAGGTATCCTTGCTATTCGAACAGTCATATAGCATGTTACAAGTTTTGGTTTGTCTAACTACATTTCTCCAATTGATATTGAAATTGATGGAAATCAAGATTTGGTATTGGTTGTGGCATTCCCATTGGTTCCAAAATATATTTCATGTAATTCAAAGTTTTCTATATTTTGGTGATTATGCTTATCTTATGTATGACCTATTTATGGGTCCCATGGTAACATGATAAGGATATCTTTATGTGTGACCTATCCTTTACGTTTTGTGCTAGTGTGCCAAGCCTTATTGAATATTTCAAGGTTGTTCTTCAAATCCAACATATTTTGCTAGGCTCACTTTCTTTGTTCTATGGGTAGATATACGTATATATATATATTGAACATCTTTTTGGTTTCAAAAAAGAAGAAGTATGTGTGTGAATAGAAAAAAAGGGGTGAGAAGGATTATGCAACAAGAAATAGAGAGGGAAGCAGAAGGAAAGTTTCAAGAAGAAGTAATCAGTAGTGTAGAGGTTGTGCAAGGAAGGTGAGTAGAATATTCTTGACCAGATCTATTGCAGATAGATATTGTGCCCTAAACTAGAACTAACTTCATGCATATGTAGATGCAGCTTCATTAGTTAATTTTTTTCAGTGAGACTATTTTGTAATAAAATGTTTTTTGGGAAGTGAGCCCACCGATAGTGAGCCTTACCTATAGTGAGAATTTTGGTGGTGAACCCTTTGTAAAAATTACCTTAACTAATGTCACCTTAACTGGTATTTAATAATTAATAATTAGCATTCTCCATTGTTTTTCCCATCTTGGGTTTTCACATAAATTATGGTGTTCTTTGTGCATGGTGTTGTTATCTTCTTTCATGTTCATATCTATTTGATTATTATCTAATTGATCTAGGTTTGCTCCAAATTAATTAAATTCAAGAAAATTGTTTTATGATAACTGATTCACCTCTCTCTTAGTTATCTAGACTATTCAACAATTTTAACATATCACATAGATACTAAGGGTGACACTTGTCAGTATGACACATTTGCACCTATTTTTTATGACTTTCATCATAAACACATTATTTATATAGTGGCTTGAAAGAGCTTGGCTTTAGCTTGTTTCCTCTTGGTTCGTTCCCTCCTTTCAAAGCAAAGAGGCAAGCCCTCTAAAGATAAACAAAAGCAAGGAAGTACGTTTGTAGTTTGATCTCCTCGATCACATGAAGCAAGGAGAAAACACACACAATGCCTTTTCCCTACACTAACATGTGGCTCATTTTAATCCAAATTGAAATATGTGGGTGATTATACTAAATTTCAAGGAAATATTTTTGATTCTCAAGATTGTCAAGTGGCACGAGAGAAGTGCATATGCATTCAATGACACAAAGATAATTTACAAAATATAGCAAACATTTGTTAATTTTATGCACCAAATGAAGTGTTAAGTTGTATTGCTCAATTTTAAACCCAAAGTAAGATGAGATGAGGGTTCAATTTTAACTAATTTGAGTGTTTATTTTAAAACCCAATTGAAATCTAGTGTGGTCCTAAAGCATAAAATGAAAAGCATGATGAATGGGTTATAATTGCCCCAAAAGTGTCAAAACTCTTGTTACAATTATAACATGGAAAGATAACAATGCTTCTTCACTTTAACTTTTATCATCTAACCTACAAAACCCAATTAGCCTAAAAACCAAAACAACGTTAGAGGCATGTTAGTGATCTGATGAAGTAAAAATATTAAAGCACATGCTAAAAATTGATCATCATTTTTCTTACCAGAGTAGGGTGTCACTATTCATGATAGTGTCGCTCTAGTGAATTTTAGCATTGCTTTACAAAAATCTAGTAACGATGATAGTGTTGCTATTTGGGAGTGTTAATATTTGCAAATCTTTAATACCTCAAATTATTCGATGTTTCCATTTATTTTAATTAATGTTGGGGTATTAATTAGGTGTCATTTCTCATGAAGATAGTATCACTATACGACAATTCCCAATAAAGGCATCACTAAAATTTCCTAGAGCATTGTTATATCTTACAAGAAACAGAAAAAATAGAAATTAAGATAGAAAATGATTAAATTTGATAAGTTATGCCCTCCTAGTTCCAAAATGTGACTGACGGATTAGTATGGGCTGATTACGCTTGATCCATGAAGAACCAAAGCATAATTAATCCACTAACATCAATCTCAATAGGATCAATCAAGTGCAAATTAAACCAAGCATCCATTAAAACCAAGTATACTAAACTATAAAAGCTTCAAAATACCTAGTCTAATCCATTTGAAACTTATCCCATTGTGGGAGTGGTGTCACGTTGATGTGGAGGTGACCCTTCCCAATCCCAAGGATAATAAACGAGTTTCGATTAGTTTAATTGAAGAAAACTAATGAAACCATTGATAGATGTGTATGGTTACGATTTTAATCTAAAGTACCCATCACATGATGCAAGTTAATTTATCATGATTTTTAAAATGATCTAGATATATGAGTGAAAATCTAATCTAAATGGATTCTAAGCTAAAAGATTCAAACCCTAATTAATAAAAAAGCTACATGAATGCATTTATGTTACCATGGAAGTCATTAATGGAAGCTAAGATAATTAATGGAAGTACTTAAGCTAAAATGGTATTAACAAAATGCTAAAAGTGAGTGTGAGTTTGAGTGATTTCAATAGCATGAGTTTTCTCTGAAAAAGATGGATCTATTTGTCTCCTAATAGTGACCTACTTATCAAAAAGCAAATGAGAAATGAAGGGTTGAGATCAAAAAGGGTAATCAATGGTCAAGGATGGAAGAAGTTAAAGGCATGGATCATGCATTCTCATCAATGGATGAGAATCAATGATGATATTTAATCAAGGTTTCACCATTGTCCAAACAAACAAACTTTCAACTTTCGCAAGAGGTCACAAGTTAACTTGCACAAGAGGTCACAATTTAACTTACACAAGAGATCACAAGTTAACTTGCTCAAGAATTCAAGTAAGCTTTTTGAGAAAAGAAATATTCCCCTTTTTCAAATGAGTGAGGAAAGAGAATATTATTTGGAATATTCTCATGCGTGAGGGAAAATATTCATTTAGTAAATTAAAACAAAGTTTAATTGTGCAAACAGGAGAAGGAATATTCCTTTTGGAGGAATGTGCAAAGTAGAAGTATTCCCTTGGAATATTCCCTTGCAAGTGGGGGGATTAGATTAATTAGTAATTGCTAATTAAACAAACATTTAATTATGCAAATTTAGTGGAATTAGATGATTTTCAGTAAATAAAATGATTTAATGAAAGGTGGAAAGTGTTCAATGACATTTAATTAAATAACTTAGGGTTATTTAGTTAAATTTTAGGACTTATGGATTAAATTAAATAACTTGGTGTATTTAATTTAACTGGACAAAATGTTAGCATGAAAGGTGGTGAATTAACCTGATTAGATTAATTAGGTTAAATAGATACAAATGAGGAAATTAATTAAATAGCTAGGCTAATTTAATCAATTAAGTGAAAAGAGGGTGGATTTGAGGAGGAAATGATGTTAGTATACCTGATTCAAGTGCATGATATATCATTCGGGACATTTTTTCAATGTCCACAATATCCATAACTAAAATGTATTTTAGGCCATTATCATCTAACTTAGACCTTTTTTCTTTTGGTACATATGCATAAGAAACATGCCCAAATACACTCAAACCATCAACACTAGGTTTAATCCTAGACCATGCTTGTTCAAGATTCATTCCTTCAACTTATTTGTAGGGATTTCTACTTAGAACATACACTATTGTGTGTACTAATTCTACCAAAAACTCTTATCCCAATTTATTTCTTTCATCATACTCCTTACAATTTCAATAATTATCATATTCTTCCTTTTAACAACTCCATTTTATTGTGGATTGTAGGAAGTAGTAAAATCTCTCTTGATTCCATCATATTTGTAAAAATATAGAAACTCATTTTGTTTTTGAGTAAAATTACAAAGTTGTGTCACACTTTATAAAGAAAACACCCAACACTTTTCCAACTTTTAAACTTGAATCACAAAAAAGTGGCATATATGTTTTGAATTTTGAAATAATGTATACTAAAAAATGTGTATTTTTTAGTATATTTTATATTTGTATTTAAAAATATATATATATATATATATCCTTTGAATATAGTTTTTCATAAATTTACACTATAATTTTATTGTTGATAAAATGTTGAAAAATGAAGTTACATGAGATGTCAATTTTTATATAGTAATTTTTTTTTTGGACTTCAATTTTTTTGTGTATTTATAACTTGAAATTTTAGTGGATAGATATAGTTTTCTCCAATTATGATAATATTGTACACATGTAAAATTGACTTAACATTTATCACAAATTCAAAACGTCTCGAAACAACCCCCAAATGACTCAGAACAACTCTAAGTCAACTCGGAACGTCTCGAAACAACCCTAAAACAACTCAGAACAACTCTAAATCAATTTGGAACACCTCAAAATGAGCCCAAAATGACTCAAAACAACTCTAAATCAACTTTGAATGTCTCAGAACAACCCCAAAATGACTTGAAACAACTCTGAATCAACTCAAAACATCTCAAAAGGACCCTGAAATGACTCGAAACAACTCTGAATCAATTTGGAATGTCTCGGAATGACCCTGAAATGACTCAAAACAACTCTGAATCAACTCAAAACATCTCAGAATGACTTGAAACAACTCAGAACATCTCAAAATATCTCTAAAACATCTTGAAATCATCCCATGACATCTCACAACACATCAAACTGCATCGAACAACATTCAAAACCCTAATTTCCTCTATTAATTGAATAATACAACATTATTTGATTAATTCACATTTCATTATTCTCAACAAATTAAATAAATACTGTTTATTTAATAATTTTTTGAAAAAAAACCTAAATCTACTATTAATTGAATAATACAACGTTATTTGATTTTCATCATTTCGGCTAATTAAATAAATTACCTTTATTTAATCAAGTCCTAATCTTATCTTATTTTGTTTTGATTAGTCAAACAACATCAATTATTTGGTTACGTCACTAATCCACTAGATTCCTCAAAATTAATTGAATTATTAATCATAATAATTTAATTATCGCATTTCCCTCCAAAATTTGAATAATTGAATCAAATCAAATCAAGCTATTCAAATTGGGAAAAATCAAAATCAAAATCAAATTGGAATGAATTAATTAATTAATATTCCTCACCCACTTTTTGATTGAGGAAATCATGGATTGATAACTAAGCAATCTATTTTTCTAACAAAGCAATCAATTCTACTAACTCAACCATCTAATTCCTAACTCAACCCTAACTGATCAATCAATTGCTAACTAAGCAATCAAAATCCTAACTATCCAATCTATTCTTCAATCACCCTAATTGTGCAATCAAATTTTCACAATTTCCTTGTGTCTAAATCCTCTCAACTCATTTTGACCGTTGATCTGGATATTCTCCAACGTGATCTTGACCGTCGATTCAAAATTACTTTTTCTATCCAACAAACCTTTCTCTTCACAAATCAGGATCAGAATTTCAACTTACCTTATGCAACAAAGTGTTGTCAAGATCACTATTGAGAGAGTTTCATCATTTTTTCAAGAACAAGCATCGATCATCAAGCTTTTGCATACAAGAAATGGAGGCTTTCCAGTGATACAAACAACCCAACATCATGCAAATACACTCCAACATGGTATGGTAATCTTTTCTTGTGTTATTTGAATTATTTTTTAATATCTTAACATCTCATTTCATTCAAATAGCTTAGAATTGTTCATTTCATGAGTGATGGAATAGGATAGATTAAGTGTTTTTGAATTAGATTAGTTTTTTTTATTTCAATCTTACACTTTGATCTTGATTTTGTATCATTTTCCTAATGGATTCATTCCCCCTCACACAAATATATATTTCTAAACAAATATTAAAGTGTGTGTGTGTATTAAAAAATAGTTGTTTCATTCAACGTCAAATTTCATATTAACTATTTATCTAAAATAGAGAATAAATTATACCATCTTGATATAGATTATTTTATCTAGTACATCATATTTTTTCAATTTTTTTAATAAGTTTTAGTATTTCTCTTGGCCTGGTAATCAACCTAATATATTTATGTTGAAAACCTACTTTTAGTAAATTAAAATAAAAATATAAAGAATAGTTTATATATATATATATATATATATATATATTTGAAATCTATACTTAGGGATCTACAAAAGGGTATTTTTATATTTAAAAATAAATTATTTCCATGACTAAGAGTTGTTGAAACATTAAGTTTTTCAAATAATTTTATTTTTTCAATAAATTGGCTTCAAAGTGGTGCTACATATATATTTATATAAAAAAATTAGTTGGAAAAGTTGTGGGCATATCTAACTTAGGTATAATTAATCTCACTAGATCATATGTTTGAACAAAATCGATTTTTAGAAAAAAAATAGACTTCAATTAAGCTGGAGAATGAGGTCGTGCAGAGGTCTGTCATGGGCTAGGGCTCGCTTTCCCTAGCTAGTGTTTCCTTCATGTTGGTTTGGTTGTTGGTTATTTTCTTTGCCTTCTATTTGCTTATATTTGTTCATTGGGGGGAGTTTGAGGGTGTTAGGGTTTTTCTACGTGGGGAGGCATTTTCTTTGGCTAATATTTGATGCTAGTTTTTTCTTTTTTTGCTCATTTTGGTGGAGAATTGATCTCTTGGAGTTTGTATTTTTTTGCACCCTTTCTTTGGGGTTTTTTTTAATTCCTATAGAGGTTTAAGTGGGTTGTGTTTTTTCTTCAACTATGGCTTTGAGACAGGCATCAAGGGCTAAATCTCTATCGAATTTTGTGTGGTATTTGGAGCTTCTCCAAATCGTTCATTGAGGTTTTTTTATAATAAAAAATTCAAATGAATCATGGAATGGAGGATTTGTTCCATCTGGTGGTTCTCATATTCCAAAAACCAATGGTTATCTAGAATTATCCAAAGATAGGTTGGTGCTAGTAATTCAACCAGAATTGATTGTGGAGGATATTGAGTATCTCTCAAAGCATGCTTTACTTTGAAAATTTATGGGAATGAGATTTTCATTCCAATTTTTGGAGTCATGGGCTCAATGGACTTGGTCTTGAGAGGGTGAGATGGAAATAATGTTATTGGAAAATAGTTACTTCATGGTGACCTTTAACTACATGGTAGATCGCAATAGAGTTTTTGAAGGTCAGCCTTATTTCCACAACCAAATTGTTTTATTTATTAAACCTTGGCACACAAGTTTTGATCCTTTGGAGGAGCTCCTAAATTGGGTTCCAATGTGGGTGTGTCTCCCTATATTTCCAATTGAAATTTGGTGCAATGACATCTTGCATAGGTTTGGTTCGTTGTTGGGGAAACAAGTGGGTCCTTCTCAACAAACTTGGGATAGAAAGGTAATGATATTTGCTCGTATTTGTGTTGAGATTGATTTAAGTAATCCTCTTCCAGAATCTTTGGAAATTTGTGTGGTTTCATATTCTTGGGTGTAGTAGCTAGACTATGAGACATTTCCCTTTCGTTGTCACCTATGTCATGAATATTTCCATTTGGAAAGAAGATGCTTGAGGTATAAACCTTTGGCGTCTCAAACTACTCTACTATCTTGCAACCCCCCTGAGGTTAACAAAGGAAAGGATCCCATTCTTGGTGAGGCTACAAGTGTAGAGGGTTTTATTCCTATTAAGGCTTGTAATAAAAACCTTGGTCAAAAGAGAAATCTTAAGGAATGGCAGGAAGGTGATACATTTAATATATTTGAGGTTTTGGATGATCTCAGTCAACAGGAGGTGAATTCAGGTATGATGATTATGGATTAGGGTGTTTTGGAATTAGTTCAAGAAGGCATTATCCCATATTACAACCAGACTTCTTAAGAGGCTGGTGCTTTGCAAATGGACATGGATCTTAGTTTGGTAGTTCTTGGGAGGCCTAAGTCTCTTTTGGATGTGAAGATGGGGGAAAGAGAGGAATCTACTCCATTGGTGAAAGTGGGGTCTGATTTAGTAAAACACAGCAAGGATTCTCCTTCATTAGAACTTCTTAAAAAAGACCAGGAAAATGGGTTGTTGATAAGTCCTCCAAGGATGGGAGAAAGGACTTAGAAAAAATTGATATGATGGGGGATACTTTGCGGGATACTTTGGTGGAGTCAGGGTTTTTTAAGACTCTAGACTCTCATTTTTCTAACCCTCTAAAATGATCGTCCTCTCTTGGAATGTAAGCGGCTTGAACAATGGCCCTTGACAAAAAAAAAATCATGAATTGGTAAGAATTTATTCTTCTAATGTTCTTTTTTTATAGGAGACTAAGTTATTTGTTGAAAGTATGGTTGGTTTGTTGCCAAAGTTATGGGGAAAGGTGACTACCAATGTATTGGGGTTATTGGAAATGTTGGGAGTGTGGCTTTCTTGTGGAATCCAATAAAGATTTTTCCTCTTTGGTGGATGTCCTGTAAGTCCTCCATCTTTGCAATTGCTTCAAGTTTGGAGTGAAGGGAAACTATTCTTCTATCAAAAATCTATGCATCTACTAATTTTCTTGGTAAGCAATTCTTTTGGTCTCATATTAACTTTATTTGGAGTCTTACTCCTTTTTTCCCTTAGATTATGGTTGGTGATTTCAATGCCATTATTAAGTTGGATGAGAAGAAGGGTGGTATTTCAAGGTTGGAACCCTCTTCTTTCCTTCTGCATCATAACATTTTTTCCTTGAATTTGGTTGACATTGAGCCTCGTAATGGTAAGTTTATTTGGAACAATAGGAGGATGGGGGAGAATTGTATTGTAGAGAGACTTAACCATTTCTTGGTTTCCTATTTCTAGGTTGGAGGATTGTGGTCTACTTGTTTTGAGATTTTGGACTGGAGAGGATTGGATCACTAACCTATTAAACTATCTACTACTTTGGATTGTGTTGTTTGGTCCCCATCTTTCAAATTCTAGTTTATGTGGCTAAGAGATCCTTCTTTACAGGAGTATCTAGCTAAATGGTAGTGGATGGGAAGACCTACTCATAGTAATTCTAAGTATTCTTTTTCCAAACTACTACAATATGTGAAGTATCAGCTCAAGCAATGGAACAGACAATGTTTTGGAAACATTTTTCATGCTAAGAATATTGCTCAAGCCGACTTGGATGTCATTACCTAAGAGATAAGGGAGTTTGGTCTTTCATAGGATTTACTTAGGGAGGAGACAAGGGCTTTGAAAGTTCTAGAAGAGTGCAAGTTGCATGAGCAAATTTATTGGAAACAAAAGGCTCGTGTTGAGTGGTTACAAGAGGGGGATAAAAACACTTCTTTCTTCTTCATTTCGATGAAAGCTAGGAGATATGGAAACTCTATTCCTATTCTTGTGAGTGATAGGAGTGACCATTTATCTTCTTTTCATAAAATGTCCAAAGAAGTTGCACAATTCTTTGTTACCTTATTTAGAGAGGACTCTCAAGATGTCTTGGTAGAAGAAAAACATGTTTTTTCTTGTATCCCCTCCTTGGTTATGGTGGAGATGAATGAGTATCTTTTGGGGTACATCTCACTGGATGAATTAGAGGATATTTTTTTCCAATTGAAGAAACCTGGGAAAGCCCCAAGCCCTTATGGTTTTCTAATTGAATTCTTTTAGGAATTTTGGGATATCATTAAACTGGACTTATTGGAGGTGGTTTGTGAGTCTTATACAAATAAGCAGATGATACGGGCTTTGAATTCTACCTTCCTTTCTCTCATTCCCAAATGTGAGGGGGTGGATCGAATGAGTCAATTTTGACCTATTTCTCTTTGTAATGTGGTTTATAAAATTATTTCCAAGTTGATTGCTATAAGGTTGAAGTGATGGCTTAGATGGCTTATCTCTAAGGAACTAAGTGGTTTTATGGTAGATGGGGAAATTCTGGATGGGGTTATCATTCCTACTAAAACTATTCATTCTATGGCATCCTCTAAAGATAAGGCTATGTTCACCAAGCTAGATATGGAAAAGGCCTATGATAGAGTTAAGTGGTCTTTCTTGTGCAAAATTCTTATTTCCTTTGGTTTTTTTGAGTGGGTTTAGTGTGTTATGAGTTATGTTACTTCCACTTCCTTCTTGGCGTTGATAAATGGTGAGACTTCTTCTCTTTTTGGTGCTTCTAGAGGCCTTCGTCAAGGGGACCCTCTCTCTCCTTATTTATTTATTCTTCTTTCCAAAGGTTTGGGGAGAGTGGTGAAGTGTGATGTGGAGTTGGGCCTTATTCAAGGTCAAGTGTGGGGAAATGGTTTTCCTCCTTAGTCTCACCAACAATTTGTGGATGATACTACTTTGATGGGAATGGATAAGGTTAGAGAAGCCACAAATTTGTGCAAGGCCTTAGATATTTATCTTGTGGATTTTGGTCAAATGATTAATGAAGATAAATATTACATTGTATTCCTCAATACTCCATGTCTTATTCAACAAAGGATTTCTTGTATTTTGAGGTTTCAGATTGGATCTCCCTCTTTCATGTGTCTTGGAATTCCTATCTCTTCTAGTACTCTTACTAGGGAGTCTTGGCAGAATATTCTAGACAAGTTTTGTGTGAAGGTTAATCATTGGACTCATCATTAGTTGTCTTTTGTTGGGTGAGTTCAACTACTTAAATATGTGGTGTAGGCTCTTCCCATCTATAGATGTATGGTCTAGGTGGCTTTGGTTGGGTTTATTAAGGAATTGAATTCTTTGGCTAGATAATTCTTGTGGGTGAGAAGTTTGTCTTCTTCTAAGGGGATGTGTTGATCAAGGAGGGTTTGTTTTGGATATGTAATAGGTGGGTTGAGGCTCTCTTTTGGTCTGATTCTTGGGATGGATTCCCCCCCATTCTGTGCTAGTATCATAATTTTTTGAATTTATGCTAGTGCTTCCTAGAGGCTAGCTTGTCAAGGGTGATTTATTTTAAGACTTCTTACTCTTGTGGGAAGTTGGAGATGGCTAGGTGGAAGGACCCTTGTGATTGGCCTATTGTTGGTTCAAAGGAGGATTGTTTCAAGCTTCAAAATATTTTGGTGGGAAGACAATGTAGCTCCCTTAGAGATAAGGATATTCTTTCTTGGAGCTCAAATATTAAGGGTACTTTCAATATGGCTTGAGGGTACTAGGAGTTGCTAACTTGTAAGTTTGATGGGGTGGAGGTTCCTTGGTGGAAACAGTCTTGGAACAAGTTTTCTTCACCAAAGTGTAATTGCTTTGTATGGACTCTAGCTTAGAATAGATGTTTGACTTGGGATAATCTTTGGAAGTGGGGATTCTAGGGCACCTCTATTTATGTTTTGTGTGGCTTCAATGAGGAAGATTCTTCTCACTTATTTTTCCATTGTTCTATTTTTATGTTGCCTTAGCATTTATGGTGGGGTGTTTGGAAACATCCTTGCATTAATCCATCTTCCCTTATTAAGTTTTGCAGTAGTATGGGAAGACCTCCTACTCAGGCCTCTTTCCTCCATATTGTGTGATACATTGGTCCTACCTTCATCCTTTGGAAAATTTGGCTAGAAAGGAATTGTAGGATTTTTCATGGGGATAGGTTGATTGTTCAACAGGTTTGGCATAGAATTGTTAGTATGATTCAGGAGATGATGGAAGCTAAATGTGAAGTGGTGTATCCTTTGGAAATGAGGGATGATGAGATTGTGGATAGATTGGGCTTACAAGGATTGAATTTTGACTCTGCTTGTGTCAAAAGAGGTAGGTGGGCTAAAGAGAAGGTTAAAAGAATTGGAAAATGGTTGCTTTCTTCTATATAGATATATTGAAAATCAATACTGATGGTTCCTTTAGGGGTAATCTTGTGCCTACTGGGATTGGTGGAGTTGGTAGAGATTGCTCTCACTTGGTTATTTTCCTTTTCTCTATTCATAAAGGGTGGCATTCTAACAACTTGAATGATGGGTTGGAAATTCTTTGGGCTATTGATCATGCTTGGGCTTTAGGTTGGCATAATATTATATATGAATATGACTCATAGATTATTGTTAATTTGTTGAATAAACAAAAGGTGACTGATGTTGACTAGCAGCTTGCTTTGGTTGTTTGATAGATTTTGTGGATAAGCTCTTTGATGGAGGTAGTGTATTTATCCCACATTCCATGTGAGTGGAATGGGTTGTTGATTGTTTTGACAAGTGGGCTTCGAAGTAGGATGATGATTGGAAGATTGAGGGTTGGGGGCAGTTGTCCCTAGATTATTGGCATGAGCTAGAGAGGTTTATTATTGATAATTTGGATGGATATGGTGTTTGTAGCTATGTGGGTGGCAGTTTTTGTTTTGGTTGTTTCTTATGATTTTTTTTCTTGGGAGCCTACTAGTTCCTTGATTCCTATATACTATTAATTTCTTGCTTTCAATAAAATTTTTACCCCTTTTTTCAAAAAAAAATGATTTTTAGTTAGAAATACTTAAATTCAATTATGCTAATAAGTTGGCCAAAAGTGTGACACGGCTTTGTATTTTTCCATTTTACTCACCTCCATTGCTTGACCTTATCACCTTGATTTACTCACCATTTTATTTATCTACCAACAACTTGGATTCTACAAAAATTTCAAACACTTCTAATTTTGTAGCAAAGAAGAATACCAAAAATTTTGTTGAGTAATCATCAATGATAGTTATAAAATAATATATTTATTCAAATAATGTGTATCTGTAGGACCACATAAACTTTTATGGATTATCTCAAGATGTTGCTTGACTCTACTAAATTTACCAATTGGAAAGTTGACTTATGTTGTTTTCCAATAATACATTCTTCACACACCTCTTATGAATTTTCAATGAAAGGTAGAAAATCAACCATTTTTAATCTCTCAAGTAAAATCAACCCACTAAAACTAATGTGACCATATCTTTGGTGTCAAATGTTACTTTCATTCATTTCACTAGATATTAATGGTTGGTTTACATGACTAAAATGAAGAGGAACAATACCATCACCTATCATCTTTAGACTTCCAACAATTGCGTTCCCTTTTAAACTTAACACTTATTATGCACCCGTTCTCATAAAAATTCACTTGATAGTTTTTCTCTAACATTTTTCCAATAGATAACAAACTATTTTTCAATGTTGGGACTAATAGTGTTTCATTCATATTTTTTACATTACCATACTAATATAATTTCAATAATATCCTTAATTTTGCTTTCATGAGAATTATTATCTTCTAATACCACTATACTCTCATGTTTTTAATCTAAATTGAAAAATAAATTACCATATATGTCATATGTGAATAACCACTAGAATAAATATACCATATTAAATTTTTATTTACATTTGTACTGAAGCAAGAAATGAAAAAAAATTATTTATCTTCAAAAAGACATTGAATTTTTTTCCTTTTCACTTTTTACTTCAACATTTTGATGCATAGTTCCCAGCTTATTACAATAAAAGCATTATAGGTTCCTTTTATTATTGTGTCCCCCATTGTTTCCATATCTTCCTCTTCTTGTTCCTATAAGGTTGTTACTTCTTCCTCTAACATTATTATGTCTTCTTATTAAACTACTAGATTCATATTTATGTTCATTTTTTATGGCTATAGTCACCTTTACTATGATTCTTGAAGAGTGTATTTATTTTTCCTATTATATTTCCTTTAGAGGAATATTCTTGCTCTAATATTTCTTCATTACTTTTCATTCTTTCTTCAAAATTTAAGAAAATTCCACTTAGTCCATAATTTTGCATAGTTGTGAGATCCTTAGAAATCTCAACTATAGATACCATGTCATCAAATTTAGGAATCAATCTCCTTAATATTTTCTCAATGACATGCTTGTCATCTATACACCTTCCCCTAAAACTTTCATTGGTATTCATCATTACATTTTCAAAACTTTCATAATTACCTATAATTTTGTAGTTTTTGCACCTTGATATTGTTAGAATTATGAAAGACACAATTCATAGGATCAAACAATGAACAAAGACACCTTCCATGCAAGAGATCTACAAACAAAGAATTGTTATATTCCTCGACAAGAAAAATCTATAGAATGAACCTCAAGAATCTTCAAGGAAAACAAGAGTCCTCAAAGGTAGAGAGTTTGAGAGAAAAGGAGAGAGATAATACAATGAGGGTTGAGTGATATATAGGAGAAACCCTAAATGGTAAAGGGATTAGATCATGACAAGTGTCAACATCTCATACAATGAGACAAAATGATCTAATTCTAGCTCTCTAGTTAACATAGCAAATCACTCCTAATTTTAGCTTAAGTGCATGAGAATAAATTAGACTAATAATTAATTAAATATTAATCAATCATTAGCTAATGCATGATTAATCTAACACCCCCCTTAAGATGAACTTAAGGAGTAGCTAAAAACCCTAAAAAAATACATGATGGGTCCTAGCAAAACAAGGCCTGGTGAGGTACCCATGTATAAACAAAAGATCTCTCAAAACTAAAGAAAAGGATAAAACCACATGGGAAAAACTCCTATCTAAAAGAGAGATGCAAATGAACTGAAAAAATCCTCAAAATCAAGGTGGTGAACTAAGAAGCCTCCAACCAAAACAATTTCCCAAAAAGAGGAACATGTAGAACATTGTTGAAGCACGAATAAGTTGTAGACTACTATCAAATGATGACTAATATTTGTTGCAATGGGGAACCTCCAAAAATAGGAATGCAAGAGTGTTCATATGGTAAATGATCCATCTCACTTAAATGCATGTAACTAGTCATTGATGTACACTACATTTGGAATACTGAGAGGAGGGGGTGAATCAATATTCCATAAAACCATTCTAATAAAATCCATCTAACCATTATCACAATTTTGATTGAATCAGCAAGAGAGAACATAAAAATAAATCAATGCAACCACACACATGAACACTAGGATTTTTACGTGGAAAACCCAAAAAGGGAAAAACCATAGTAAGGGTTAACTCATAATATATTATATCCAGATACAAGATATTACAAGCCTCACTACCAAGACTCACTATCCTTGAAAAGGCTCACTGCATAAATACAAAAGATGGCTAACCGCCAAGATACAAAGATTGTGGCTCACTGCCAAAAGGTTTTAACTAATAGAATACACCTTCAATGTGTAGGATTCAATTCCAATGAAGCTCAAAATATGAAGTACTACCTCACTCAACAAAACTACTTTTATTCTCAACTAATAAGGCATTTAGGCTTGGATCCTCTTTCACCTTTCTTCCACACTTGCACATCCACACTTATACCTTCCTTTCTTCAAAGCATCTTCTATATATCTTATTCATCAATTAGGTCAGCCTAATTAGATGAAAACAAAATAATCAAAACACTCTTGTCAGAACCATATATTATTTAAAACATTTTATCCATGTAGTGCATTATACCAAGTCAGCTAACATCCATAAAACATAACTAGTCTCCTTAGTGAATTGCATATGTTAGGTCAGCCAAGACTAGAACTTAATTCCTTAAATCTCCAAACTAACATACAATCCTCAAAGGAAAAACCTTTTGGATCTGAGATCGCATCAATTTCCCATCATACTATCATCATAGAGACTACCATTAAAACTGAAACATTAAAATTTTCTCCTTGAGAAAATGTGGAGTCTCCCACACTGATATGCCAAACAAGGAACAATAGTAAAATATAGAGCTGAACTCTATCAAAGATAAAAAAAATTCTTACAACCTAAAACTTCTCAAGATCAACAATATATCTATCTAAATGAGATATGATAACATTGTTAAAAGATTAGAGTCATATATATTCTTGCAATGAATTTTGGACTTAAATACCAACGCACTGGCTCAACATAAAAGAACATTACTAGGAGAAAACAGCTTTTGATAAACCAAGTAAACTTCTCATATAGTTGTCACCATGTTAACATCAATGCAGCATAGGAACAACCAAAACAAACCATCCACACTTCATGCTCATGTTGCAAGGCTCCATAATTCCAACAATCTCCCCCTTTGGCACTAATCGAAACATGCATGTCAAAAACATTTTTCAATATATGACAACTAAATACTTCCCCTATAAAAATTGTTCTCAAAAAAAAATTCCTCTGCCAATCTCTATCTCTCCCCCTTAGACATCAATGGTAAAGGATGGGGTATGATATATATGTATATATGCATCAAAATATAACCAAAAATATATGAAAACAAAATTTAATCAACCTAAAGAAGAACCTTTGAGACTCTTCAAGATGACCTTCCATGAGATTTTGACTTCTTCCCATGATCCTTTTGCACTTACAAGAGTATTGTGTAATATTTCAATCTTAGTTAAGGACTCTATACCATCTGCTAAAGTATTGGGAGTAAGATTAATTTCTAATAATTCACCAATACTATCAAGAGCACTAGAAATAGGAATGTGTCAGAGTTTAACCATGTTGTTGAGTGCCACAAACTTCTTAATAACTTTTGTTCTTTAGTCCTACAGGGAAAAGAATTTATCTTGAAGTTGCACAATGTAGGACCACCTCTAATTGTCTCTATCTTCTACCAATTTGTATGTATCTTCTTGAGTGCCCATCTGAGTTTCACTCTTCCATATCTCATCTCTTATGTTCAGTGTACTGCTAGACCAATTTAGGAAAAAAGAAAGCAATTCTTGTGACTCTTCCTCACAAACTTGCAAACTCTCCAATTCCTTCATTACTCGACTATGTACATTTGCACATTTTTCCTTGATATATTTTAGATTTTCTTCAGCAAACCTGATTCCAGCATTCACTTCCAGTCTGGAGATGTAAACCTTCAAAGAATTAATCGCGTTTCTAATATTCTCCACAACAAAAATAGATGAATCAAAATTAGCACCGGGAATAACCTTCTGCAATTCTTCCAAAGCTCCTTGAATTTTTATTCTTTCATGCTCATGTTGAGCTCTCTCAAACTCACTTCCTTCTACAACTTATTATTTGACAACACTCTTACTTTTCTTCCCTGTTCTATTTGCACTACTAGAGGTACCTTCTACATTGGGATTCTTAGGGATTTCCTAAAGAATTTTTTCATAATAATTGATTTCAGCCTCTTAACACTTTATAATGGGTGATCCCATAATAGTTGTTTACAATTTTTGGCCAAACTGGACACTGAAATAATTTTTTTAACTAAATCTTCACTTTCAGGCACCTACAGTGGCTAAACCGTGAGGAATTTGATGATGCAAACTAGAGTTTCATGAAATTTTTTCTATAGATTCTAAATATATTTTTTTCAAAAATTTTTGGAATCAAATTGCACTTCTTTTTCCATCTCCCATGAAAATTGATTTTTTTCAGAAAACAACATTTTTAAAAAGTGACGCACACCGTATAACGCATAACTATTTTTCCATGAAGGATAAAATTCTAATTCTTTCAAATTAGATTTGTAACTCTGATATCTAGTGCTTCCACTTGGTTAGATAGATTTTTATTGAACATTTTTTTCTTTAATCAAGTTTTCGAAGTCAAACCAATTACAATTCAAACATAAGCAAATCATATAATGTGTAACTTTTTTTGTATGTATCAAAATTCAAAAATTGTTGGATCAAGGACTTAAATATCTAGTGCACTCATATTTTTCAAAAAAAAAATATAATATTCTATTTTCCACGTCTTGAGAAAAGGAAGCGATTTTGGTGAAAAACCTACATTCACAAGAAATAAAAATAAATATAATAATAAAATTAAATTTATTTAAAATTATACTTTATAGGAAGCTTATAATAAGGACTACATACTTACAAAAATAAATTTTAAATTAATTCATTTGATCCCCCAAAAGATAAATCAAAAGTGGTTTTTTTATCAACATTTTGATAGGTGTAAAGGAGACTCTGTTATAGGTATGGTTTAAAACTAGCGGGGTTCTATCCAAGGTGGTTTGATCTAAGATAGTTTGATCAAACCCTCTTAAATTGGAAAAATGGAACTTTTTAAGGCTTAGATCATTATATTTTCTAAAAATATGTGATTTCATCAAACATACGAATCTCCTAGAAATTGTAAACCAGCTTTGTGGGATCACAATAATCTATCTCAAATATCCACACCAACCTTGATTCAAATAATTCCATGTGATAGAAATTTGTAGACACTAGGAAATTGATATTTCTAGAGTACCTTTTAGTGAGACTTACTAGAATCCTTGACCTTTTGTTCATCCTCATCTAAAATGTTCCAAAGAATGAAGCAAGAGTAGTCTCTTGAGCATCATAATTACCAAGATTTATCATGAAGTTCTTGATTTTATGGACAATAGGCTCTATATTTGACCATTCTATTCTTCCTATTACCAGTAATTCTCTCAAAAATTAAAATAGTAAGAAGACAAAAAAATTGCCATACTAGAATGTATTCTTCTTACTCTTCTTGATTTCCTTTAAATTCTTCAATAGTTGTATTCGAAGTAATTCACATAGGTCATAATCCATACCTCTTTTAACCATATCAATAGCAGTATGTACAGTAGTAGCAGAAATTGTGAGGTCTTTTCTAGGGAGACAAATTTTGTGACCAATGACCATTGTGGCATTCCTAATGACTAGATCCACAATTGACTCAAATCAATCTCTTTCCCTTCAAGAGTCACACCGGACCTCAATTATCCCTTGCTCATTCATATCCTTCCATTTGGGAATTGGTCTAGAGGAACACAAACTAGTTACATCTTTGATTTCTTCTCTGGTAATCAAATGTGCTTCATCAATCCACAAAGATTCATTATGAATTCTACTCAAAAATATTCAAATATGCTTCCTGTCAAACTCGAACAAAGGGGCTTTCGGCCAAACATCCAACTTCTTCTCAACTAAAAATTTGTAGGCATCATGGTTCTCTTCTAATTCATTCTTCCATAGAATGCTCAACTAGACTAGCAACATTTCCTCTATCTTACTGTAAATAAATGGATAGATATATTTTGTGGGCAACACTTTGGGAGGGATGCAAGAGAATGCACCAACTAACTCTTTCAATAGATTCTTAAAATATTTTCTCAAATTAACTTACACTCTATCTACACTATTCATAACCTTTGAATTATCCATAGCAATAAAAATGAAAGATTGTGCAAACAATAATACCTCTATAAATTCCAACAAAAAATGGATAGATATCCAACTTCCATAGCACACTTTGAATCCACTTGATCTCTCCTTTAAACCTTGAAACTCTGAATTGCTCTCTAAACTTTGCACACTTCTCTAAAAATACATATGCCTCTTGAAATATTTGAATGTATTTCTTTCATTCTGAATGTTTTTGCAATAAATGCTTCAGATTGTAGGGTATTACCTCAAAAAATTGTGTGCAGCTCCATTCTTTAAAATTTTGCAAACTTAATTCTTTACACATGCGACTGAGAAATTCCTTAAGTTTGTTACCACATTGAATATACTTTTTTCATGATGTGACATAAGTACTGAGAAGGGATTTATTAAATTTTCTGATAATTTATCTCCCTTATTTATTGCTAGACTTAGATATTGACAGGAATATCTATACCAGAGGTCGACTTAGATAAGACTGATGATTCTAATTCAACTTGCTTGAATTCTCCTTCTTTTCTCTAGATCATTTTCATCTATTTTCTTGCTTCTTCTGGATCGATGATTTGTTCATGCTTCTTCATCATATAATCATTTAAATTCTTCTTCTACAGTTATTAACAGGTTGTTCTAGATTGCTCCACTTACAGCAAACAACATTCTTCCTTCCATTATTTCTTTTATTCAATCTATTCTCACATAAACTAGCTTTATTTCCAACCTTTTTGCACTCAAAACATTTTTCGGAGAATGACAAAGTATCATTCATTTTACTTTTGTAGTCCTTTACCTTATGACCAAATTTCTTGTAGGAATGACAAATACCATTGAAAGATAAATACCTTTTAGCAATAGGTTGTTTGACAGGAGTTCTTCTGGAATTGCTACTTAGATTCTTGAATCATCCATCTTTGCACTAAGTTTTCTTGTCATTAGATTTCTTTACTTTAGAACTCTAACCTTCTTAAAACTCTAAACCATTTTTATCCATTGTCATTCTCCAATAAGTAATCAACTCATCAAGCATTGCAGAGATTACCTTAATTTTTTCTTCAAAAATTCTTTCCTTTTCTAGATTAGATCTCAATATTTATGCTTCTTGCTCAAACTTTGTGCATTCATCCATCTTCGTTTGAATTTAAAATTTCTAATAATCTTCAATTCTTTTCTTTTCATCCAATTACTATAGAAAGATGGAGACCATTTCATCTGCCTTAACCAATAGATTGCATGCTTCATCACATTTATGTTGCATTTTTTTAATATACTCATTTTCTTTCCTCAACTTGTCCTTCAGATCTTTTATTTCTTTTGAACATCCAACAGAGATCACTTCTAAAGGAAAAAAAATCTTATACTCAAGTTTTGGGACCTTCCTCAAGCTATCAGGCTCCTTCCGAGGAACCAAGCTCTAATACCAATTATTCAACATCCAGAATACTAAGAGGGGGTGAATAAATATTCCATAAAACCATTCTAGTAAAATCCATCTAACTATTATCACAATTCTGATTGAATTAGAAATAGAGAACATAAAAACAAATCAAGGAAACCACACACATGAACACCAAGATTTTTATGTGGAAAACCCAAAAAAGGAAAAACCACGATAAGGGTTAACTCATAATATATTTTATCCGAATACAAGATATTATAGGACTCACTACCAAGACTCACTATCCTTGAAAAGTCTCACTACTTGAATACAAAAGATGGCTAACCACCAAGATACAAAGATTGTGGCTCACTGCTAAAAGGTTTGAACTGATAGAATACACCTTCAATGTGTAGGGTTCAGTTCTAGTGAAGCTCAAAATATGAAGTACTACCTCACACAACAATCGCTCAAAAAATCTACTATGATCCTCAATTGATAAGACATTTAGGCTTGGATCCTCTTTCACCTTTCTTCCACACTCGTACATCCACACTTCTATCTTCCTTTCTTTAAAGCATCTTATATATATATATATTATTCATCAATTAGGTCATCCTAATTAGATGAAAAAAAAAAAAAGCACTCTTGTCGGCACCATATATGATTTAAAACATTTTATCCATGTAGTGCATTATACCAAGTAGGCTAGCATCCATAAAGCATAACTAATCTCCTTAGTGAATTGCATATATTAGGTTGGCCAAGACTAGAACTTAATTCATAGAATCTCCAAACCAACATACAATACTCAAAGAAAAAACCTTTTGAATTTGAGATCACATCAATTTCTCATCCTACTATTATCATAGAGACTACCATTAAAACTGTAGCACAAAATGCTCTCAAAAAAATGTAGAGTCTCCCACACTAATATGCCTAACAAGGAACAACAATAGATTACAAAGTTGAACTCTTTAAGAGATAACTTTCTGCTCACAACCCAAAACTTCTCAAGGTCTAGGAAATAGTTGTTTGAATGAGACATGATAACATGGTTAAGATATTAGAGTCATATATATTCTTGCAATGAATTCCAAACTCAAATACCAACACACTAGCTCAACACAAAAGAACATTACTAGTAGAGAATAGATTCCAATAAACCAAGGAAACTTCTCATTTAGTTGTCACCATGTTGACATCAATTACAACACATGAAAAACCAACACAAACCATCCACACTTCATGCTCATGTTGCAAGACTCCATAATTCCAACATAAAGTACATGGGAACAAGAACTAGATACATAGATCACTCAAACGTGAAACCAAGTAAGTATTAGCACCAATAGTCAAAAGACTCTCATAATACTAAAAAGGGAGATATGACAGGGACACTAAAACTATGTGAAACCAAGAATTGCATGTAGGGGAGACAACCTACAAATAAAGGGTGTGCAAACTAAGGCACACATGCATGAGGCAAGAATCACCAAGATGGATTACTATCTTGGAAGGAAAACTCACTTGACAAATGTGTGATGGTAAACAAAAGGAAAACATCAAACCCCCATGGAACTTTGTATCATAGTACGATTACAAAAGGCACAATAGGATGTGTAAAATCCCCAAAAATTCTACACCAAAATGGCACTTTATCTGAATGCATCTACAAAAGAGAATATGCATGAAAAAAATATATGCAATGCCCATATAGGATAGAACACTAGAAATACATGGAGAACAGTCAAAAATAAGTCATCTAACATAAAAATAAATTTAAAAAAAAAAGTTTTCAAAAGCTAAGACATCTATGTAATTCATTAGAGTGTGAAAAAATGAAAAAATGAATAAAATTTTTCTAGAGAGTAATCTAGAAAAAGTGCATTGATGGCTATGAAAAGCCTTGAAATACAATTCCAACATCATTGGAATCATGAAAAATAAAGAAACTAGTCAAGCTTGAGACTAAAAACAACACCTCTAGTCAAGCTTGAGACTAAAAACAACACCTCTAACTTCAACGGGCTCTAGAATGCACCAATAGCAAAACTAGTTGATATGACCCACACCACTAGAAAGTTGATAGAAATATCTTTCCAAAAATATCTCATTCACCAAAATCTAGCATCGTATGCCCAAGTTATGGCCAAAAAAAAAAAAAAAGCACATCCTTTAGGCACAAAGAGGGTTGAAAGGGGGCCAAGGTACCATCTGTACCACTAATGTCAACATGACATCATGTTGATGTTAGTGGAGTATTCTAGTAATATTCCTCCCTACCAAAAAAAAATTGGTTTCCTAATAACTAAAAATTTGATAGAATATGCATGCTAGTATAAATATTCCTTATTTTTCCTAATAGTTGAAAAAAAAATAGGTGGTCAAAAAAGTGAAAAACACTGGGAACCTAATGAAAAATCAATGACACCGAAAAAAAATTGTGGCTAGGAAATTTAAACCTCTGGGGGTTTTGTTACCGCACTGGTAGGTAAAGAAGTTTTTGGCTAGGTGGAGGTTGTCGGTCAGCTCTAAAAGGTCATCACCAATAGTAGCCACTTGCTGACATAATGGATGTGCCACCAAAGAGATGGGACCCATGTAGTCATGGACATGGTACAATGTACCCTGTTGCAGGCTATAAAGCTTTTGAATTTAAAAACCTACACTTTCCTTAATTTTTTAAAAAAAAAACTTTTTCCCTTGTTTTATTTTTAAGAAATTTCTAAAATAAATAAATTTTAGAAAAAAGCATGTACAACTGAACTTATAATTTTCTTTTCAATTTTCATGCACACGGGCTATAAAGGGGTCAGATGGGCCTTTGTACAAAAAAAATTGCCTTAGAAGCTCCCAACGTGCAATATAAGCAAATTTATAATCAAAATTCATTGAATCGGCCTCCTAAATGCAACTATGGGGTTCTTTTCACACCAAAATGCACCAAAAATGCAACTATCCTTTGGATTTAGAAAAAAAAAAAAAACTGCTTCAAACCCTCGCATATTTGACCTCAAGAATCAAAATCAATCCAAAAAAAAGCTAAATCCAACTTTCTCAATAGCTCTAAATCCAATGGAAGACTCTATTTTGATTCTAGATGCACCAAAAAAAATTCACCTCCAAAATTTGTAAAAAAAGCAAGGAGATTCTAGATCTAAAGCCTATAACCCTTGTTAAAGAAAAAAACCTCATAAATCGAGAAGGGATTAATTGAATCCACGCTCTAATACCATGTTATAATTGTGAAAAATAAGAGCCACAAGATCAAACAACAAACAAAGACACCTTCCATGCAAGAGATATATGACTAATTTATGTAATATTCCTCAGCAAGAAAAAGCTACAAAATGAACCTCAAGAATCTTCAAGGAAAACAAGAGTCCTCAAAGGTTGAAAGTTTGAGAGAAAAAAAGAGTGATAATACAATAAGGGTTGAGTGCTATATAGGAGAAATCCTAAATTGTAAAGGGATTAGATCATGACAAGTGTCAACATCTCATAATAGCTCTCTAGTTAGCATAGTAAATCACTCATAAGTTTAGCTTAAGTGCATGAGAATAAATCAGACTAATAATTAATTAAAGATTAA